>CM046787.1:5188774-5288774 GCA_025617405.1 Perca schrenkii
ATGTCAATACGGCCTAAATAACAGAATATCAGAAATAATTGCTGTTTTCTTCCGCTCATGCTGGGCGCATTCTGGTAGAGTTTTGCATAATGACTACAGTCGAGGGGGGGTGGCGGTGGAGGTACTAGTGGTGGGTGGGTGGCGGGCGGTGGAGGTGGTGGTAAAGGGAGGGGGTTGTTGTGACAGGTGCGGAAATCAAACTCGGGAGGCAAGGGAGACAAAGGTTCAATTTACTAAGAGGAGACTTTAATTGTTACACGGCTAATTAAGAGGAGAAGGATCTTTTTTTTCCGCACTCTCGACTATTTACCGAGAGCTGCGTGTGCATACGTTGCGAGGCAAATTGTGCCTTCAAGCCAAGTGCACCTATAGTGAGTCACAGTGCGTGCGTGCGTGCGTGCGTGCGTGCGTGCGTGCGTGCGTGCGTGCGTGCGGAGAGAACTCGTGTTTTGGAGAGAGGATGGGGTGCTACCTCAACATACATTTCTTTTCACAGCTTTCTTGCAGTTTGGGGCGTTTGGGACTTTCTCCTTCTTGTTGCCGCTAAAACCAAAAGTCTATGGCTAATTAGCAGCACTCATTACAGGAAGCGAGTCAGGTAATTATTTTACATCATGCTGCCGATAATCGAATGATTCTTCAATGTCTAAATGTCTGTTTGAAAGTATCTCTTTTTCTTCAGCCCCCCCCATCCTCTTTTACTCCTCCTTTCTCTTTGTCTTTGACAGAGATAAGAGAGAGAGAGGCTATGGATACAGGTACTGCTGCCATATGCTCTTGAATGAAAAAGCTCTTCTGTCGAAGCAAATGGGATTTTTAAATATTGAAACTGCCGCGTGTCTTTTTTTTTCTTCATATGACCGTGTTAAATCTCTCTTTATTCCATCACTTTGATAAACTCCCCCCTTTCTATCTGTCTCCTCTCCCACTTTCTGCCTCTCGTGTCTTCTTCTTTTCATTTTTTTGATAATCTGAAGAGTTTGAAGGGAACTTCAGCTCTCTGAGAAGTAGTTAAACTTATTATGCAACCATGCTGTGTTTTTTTTCTTTTTTTTTTTTTTTCTTTCTTTTTCTCCCTTTAAGCAGCGCGCTTCCTGTTTAAGAAAGCAAACTTATCTTATCAAAGCCATCAAGAAGCTCAGACTTGAGTGGAAATGCCTGCGATTCTCTGCATATGTTATGATATATCTTAGCGGCCTTATAACTGCTATTGTTCTCACGCACTTTTTTTTGGCTTGCCCGGGGAGGAAGAAGAGAAAGAACAAAACAAAAACAACAAAAACAACAAAAAAATCACCACACTCTCTTCTTTCTCTGCTCTCGCTTCAAAGTCAGATATGCGCAGCGAGCTAATGTGGCACTTCATATAAAAGGAAATAACGAGAGAGAGCGAATTGTGCATTATCTACTTTAAGGCCAGGGTGTATTTATTACAGGCTAATTGTAGCAGAGGAAGTGCTTTGGAGGGGTGTGCTCTCAGGAGAGAGGGTGGGGGGCCTCGGGGATGTAAGAGAGCATGTTTATCTATCAGACTTTATCAGAAAAAACACTGTGGCGACTGCTCTTAAGATCAGAGATGGGGTTTTGGGGGGGGGAGTGGAGGGGGATGAATATATTTACAGGAGGATAATAATAAAAAATAAATAAATAAAAGAAGGATAAAGAGAAATAGAGCGAGAGAGGAAGAGACATGTCAGCGAGGCTGCGTTTGCACCGATGCCAACGCCTCGGTGAAAGGCAGCCGTGATTAAAGCAGGAAGGAGAAGTTGGGTGAAACCTCAGAGGAGCTATTTTTTTCCTTTTGAAAGGCCTTTCTGTGAACCGGACTACAAAACACACTGCTACACACACACACACACACACACACACACACAAACACAAATGTGTAATGTTCAGAGTATTGCCGGTGCAAACCTCAGGCAGACGCACCTGGGCACTCGCAGTGGCAACAAAATGTAAACTGTGTATGCACAGAATTCATAAATGTGTAAAAAAAAAAAAAGGCGGAAAATGACAGCCTAAAGTTAAATACAAACAGCCTGTCTGTGTGTGTGTGTGTGTGTGCTTGAATATTTTGTCCCCATAACACATGGAAAATAATTACTTTAAAGCAGTGTTTTATAACCAGGGATACCCCAGGGGTACTTTGCCAAGGAGTACGTGGAAAAGTTTAGAGTGACTCAGCTAATTTAGACCAAAAAAAAAACAAATAAATAAACACCTGAAATCCCAGGTGTGGTCTTAACAGAGAAGTCTAAACCGTTAGCTCCAAATGTATGCATGGATAACTAAAAGTAATTTATAAAGCGACGGTTTAGAAAGTTGGCTCTGTGTAAGCGACAAATTGGTTTAAAGGTCCCATGGCGTGAAAATGTCACTTTATGAGGTTTTTTAACATTAATATGCGTCCCCCCCAGCCTGCCTATGGTCCCCCAGTGACTAGAAATGGTGATAGGTGTAAACCGAGCCCTGGGTATCCTGCTCTGCCTTTGAGAAAATGAAAGCTCAGATGGGCCAATCTGGAATCTTCTCCTTATGAGGTCATAAGGAGAAAGGTTACCTCCCCTTTCTCTGTTTTGCCCACCCAGAGAATTTGGCCCACCCATGAGAAAGAGACATCATGGCTTTCAAACGAGAAAAGTGGCAGTTGGTCAAGACCCCCCCCCCTCCACCTTACCCCCCTCAATAACTTCAGACACAGAAATGGCACAAATGGACTGGCTCTAGTGGCTGTAATTCTGCACCAAGGCTGAATTTCGGGAAAGAGACTTCAGATACAGTATTAGGGGACCACTAAGGTCTATATAAAAGAGACTTCAGATACAGTATTAGGGGACCACTAAGGTCTATATAAAAGAGACTTCAGATACAGTATTAGGGGACCACTAAGGTCTATATAAAAGAGACTTCAGATACAGTATTAGGGGACTACTAAGGTCTATATAAAAGAGACTTCAGATACAGTATTAGGGGACCACTAAGGTCTATATAAAAGAGACTTCAGGTACAGTATTAGGGGACCACTAAGGTCTATATAAAAGAGACTTCAGATACAGTATTAGGGGACCACTAAGGTCTATATAAAAGAGACTTCAGATACAGTATTAGGGGACCACTAAGGCCTATATAAAAGAGACTTCAGATACAGTATTAGGGGACCACTAAGGTCTATATAAAAGAGACTTCAGATACAGTATTAGGGGACCACTAAGGCCTATATAAAAGAGACTTCAGATACAGTATTAGGGGACCACTAAGGTCTATATAAAAGAGACTTCAGATACAGTATTAGGGGACCGCTAAGGTATATATAAAAGAGACTTCAGATACAGTATTAGGGGACCACTAAGGCCTATATAAAAGAGACTTCAGATACAGTATTAGGGGACCACTAAGGTCTATATAAAAGAGACTTCAGATACAGTATTAGGGGACCACTAAGGCCTATATAAAAGAGACTTCAGATACAGTATTAGGGGACCACTAAGGTCTATATAAAAGAGACTTCAGATACAGTATTAGGGGACCACTAAGGTCTATATAAAAGAGACTTCAGATACAGTATTAGGGGACCACTAAGGTCTATATAAAAGAGACTTCAGATACAGTATTAGGGGACCACTAAGGTCTATATAAAAGAGACTTCAGATACAGTATTAGGGGACCACTAAGGTCTATATAAAAGAGACTTCAGATACAGTATTAGGGGACCACTAAGGTCTACATAAAAGAGACTTCAGATACAGTATTAGGGGACCACTAAGGTCTATATAAAAGAGACTTCAGATATAGTATTGAGGACCACTAAAGCCTATATAAAAGCATCCAAATAGCACCATGTCATGGGACCATAAAAGAGCTAAAAGTAAAAGATACATTCTGGAATAGACAGCTCACTTCTGTAAAGTGACTGATGATTTAGATTTCCATTAAGTTTTATGGTAAATAAATGCAGTCAATATCCCAATAAAGACGCTCACAAGTATAAGTAGCAGCGATATATGTGGCGTGAGTGTGTCAGTGTCTGAAGGTGTGTCCTGGCCGTGTCCCAGGACTCAGTCTACGGAGGGGCTTCAGCTCGGAGCTGTCAGTCCCCGGCCAACGCCGCATTTCTCTCATTCTTCTCTGCTCTGTCTGACCTTCAGCACCGTCACACACTCATCTTCCACAACAAAGGCTACAGTACACACTGTCATTAAAAAGACACACACACACACACATTTTTGTACATGTGTGCTCTGGCAGGGGGTTAAGTT
Organism: Perca schrenkii; assembly: GCA_025617405.1. Classification (NCBI taxonomy): domain Eukaryota; kingdom Metazoa; phylum Chordata; class Actinopteri; order Perciformes; family Percidae; genus Perca; species Perca schrenkii. The sequence continues at coordinate 5,193,031 of CM046787.1, forward strand.
CATTAAGGCAGTGAATGTTTTATAATGAAAAATGACCTCTCTGTAGTACGCTGTATGAACCTATCCCTCGGGACACAAACACACACACACACACACACACACACACACACACACAGTGCGTTTCACTATCTTTGTGGGGACCCGTCATTGACAGAATGCATTCCCTAGCCCCTTAACCTAACCTTAACCATCACAACTAAATGCCTAACCTTAACCTAATTTTAACCCTAATCCTAAAACCAAGTCTTAACCCTCAAACAGCCCTTTAAAGTTGTGGGGTCCAGCATTTTGGGCCCACAAAGCTGTCTGGACCCCAAAAGTATACTGGACTCCCGGTTTTAGGACCCCACGAATATAGTTAAACAAGAACTCACACACACACACATACACACAGGGGAGATATGCTGTATGTTTTCCCATCTGATTAGGTGCTAACCTGAATGAATGCATTACTAAAATCCAAAACAGTGCAGCTGTGGCCTTTAGGGAGGAGTGGCCTGTATTTAGAAGAAGCCCAACTGCTGTTGTTTGAGTCTAAGTGGTTGCCAAGGGTTGCTCGGACCTTGCAATTTGTATTGTTCACGACAGAAATATCTTGACATTTACAGTAGCATTATGAAAATGTCTGACACCGGTGGCGTGGCCAAGACAAGCTAGCTCACTAGCCAGCCGGCTGACTGCTTGTGCCTGCCACTTGACAGAGCACTGAAGAGGCTGCATCCCTCTCTCTCCACACACGCACACACACGCACACACACACGCACGCACGCACGCACGCACGCACGCACGCACGCACGCACGCACGCACGCACGCACACACACACACACACACACACACACACACGGCTTTCCTCCATGAGTTCCAGAGCAGCCCCAGGGTGTTGGATGTGGGCAGTTGGTGGGAGGTGGAGCCGGGGTCTGGGTGCTCTTATAATGTGCACACCCTCTGCCGTCTCTCATCTCAAAACCCCTCTTCCTTTCTGCCTTACCTCCTTGGCAACCCCCCCCACCTCCCCCACCACCACCACCACACCTTCCTCCTATCCCTCTCCATATTTTCTCCCCCTGCATCTGATTAAGTTAACAATGTGGTGTTATTTGCATGCTGATTTTGCACAACCCGACCCGCCCCCCCCACCACCACCGCCATCCGCTCTCTCTCTCTCCCTCTCTCTCTCCTCAATTCTCTGACAAACAAGAGAGGCAGGATCAGAGTAATGTGATAGCACAGCAGCCAGCCAACGCAATCTGCCTCAAAGACCAGGTGTTCGCAATCCACCTCCCTCTTAATTCCTGCCCCCATCATTTCTCTTGTTTTTTTTTTGTGTTTTTTTTTTTATTCCTGTTATTCTTCTCTTTTCTTCCCTCCCCTAGTTCGTCTGCTTCTTCTTCTCCCTTTCGTCTCCTCTCATCTATCCCTGGTGTGTTTATAAGGTTGTATTATAATCAAATCTGGAGCGAGGGAGGCCTGTCTTTTTTTATTAATTATAGGCCACAGTTGATGTGAATGTATTCCGAAAGCATCTTCAAAATAGGTCGGTGGTACAGTTTGCTATTCTTATCACATTTAAATGTCAACACGGTGCAAAGCCCTACAAATTAGTTCAGGCAGGCTTCAACCCCCATTTAACATTTAAAGCGCCATTCTGTAGGGCTCAAAGAGCGATTTAAATCAGTTTACACACACACACATATTTATATATATATATATATATATATATATATATATATATATATATATATATACACACACAAAAACACACGGAGATAGAGCTTTGTCTTTCAAACTTCTCATTTCAACACAGACATTTAACTGCCAACCTTTGCCTGAGAGAATTCAGTGCACCATCGAGAAGAAGGGGGAAGGAAGAGGGGAAAAAAAAAGCAGGATGAGAGAACAAAAAAGAGATATAAAGCAACAGAAACAATGCATTAGCTTCATGAATAATAAATCTGCCCGTCTATCCATGCAGAAAAGATCCAGGTTTTCAAGCATCTCTGCATAAATCCACTGTCCGAATGAATAAATCAGAACAGGGAGACATTTTCTTGAGCTGTAGCCTATAACTGGTAAATAACAACAATGATTTGAAACACATCTGTTCATATGCAGTGCCAGCTAACCCCCATAGAGCAGCACGAGACAATAGAAGCCCAGAGCCGTTGTTCTACATATTGGTGGCTGGGCATATCAAATAGAGTTTACCCATCTAGACACACACACTCACACACTCACGCAGATCTATTGATACAAACAAACATAATCAACAAATAGGAATCACGTACAATCCACCATAAAACAGTCAACATTAGTATCCTCAACCAAAACACAACTGTATTATCCCTCTCTCAATAGGAAATCTGAGATGGCTTGCTATGAATTAAAAGCTTGATCCGTCGAACGTGACGGCTGGACATAATTGAAGGAATACAATATTAGTGAAGTTAAGAACCGTGGCTTGAATCCCATATTGAAAATTCCTTCAAACTTTATTTCTGAAAGTCCCCTGTTCAGTTTAAACTATAGGAGCCATTCAACAGAAATCCTAAGACCGTCTAAGCACTTTGGGAGCATGTTTGCTTGACTTCCCAAAATCGACCGAAACCGCTTTGGATTGATTGATTTGGCCAGGCCATTATGATTATTAAAAGTCTGAGGGCGCCACACGATCACACGCTCAGGCCTTCGCACTAAATGAATGGAAACACGAAATACAACGCTGTTGCCTGGCAGAACGCTGACAATCTATGATTCTGCAAAACTCCACGATACATTCATTTAAAAGATTTTTAGCGTTTGTTGTGAAAAGATAAAAAAATATATATATATCAAATATATATATATTCAAATATGTTTGTATGGCAATTATACCATGGTTAAGATGAGTTAGGGTTAAGGGGTTTGGTATGCATAAGGTTAGGCAACCATATGTTCTAGAAAGTGTCATACAGAAAATGTAATGCCATTTGGATTATATTTTATTAACATAGCGAGGAAACATTGACAAATGTATGCCATGTCGCAATATGTTTAGACTAAACATAATGGTAAAATGTTGCCTGAAAGCATTTTGCAATATTGCCTGCAGCAACAGTTCTTATTGTTATATCTGGTCACTTGGTTAAGTTTAAAGAAAGACCACGATCTTGTTTAAATATTGAAAAAATCGAAAGTGACTTGAAGCACGAGATGTGACGTGTTTCCTGTATTGAGATTTAACTGAAACCATCATCTTTTGTCTAACCTAGAGCTGCAACGATTCATTAATTAGTTATCACCTACTAAATCAATAGCCAACTATTCTGATAATCGATTAATGGGTTTGAAAAATTCCCTGATTCCAGCTTCTTAAATGTGACTATTTCTAGTTTCTTCACTCCTCTGTGAGAGTAACTTGAATTTTTTATTTTTATTTTTGTGGACAAAACAAGATATTTGAGGACATCATCTTGGGCTTTTGACATTTTTCACCATTTTCTGATATTTTATAGACCAAACAACTTATCGATTAATCGAGAAAATAATCAACAGATCAACCGTCAATGAAAAATAATCGTTAGTTGCAGCCCTAGTCTAACCTTAACTAAAGTGCTGTAATTGTCTAAATCTAAGCACACCCACACTAGCCTGGTCCTACCAGACTCTGGTCCATTTCATTTGTACAGAGAGTCTGGCCACTCTCCATTGACAAGTGTTAACTTCCTTGAACGCGGGTACTCTGTTGAAGTTTAAAACTATTGGATCTGTCCAGAGCCACTCTGGATCTGCCATAACCAATCGCTAACGTTTGGTCGTGACGTATGTCATGCGCATGTGCAACAAGAGGGGAGACCGTCAAGGCTATTAGCATTAGCACCGCTAGCGTTAGCCTTAGCCAATTCCTTCACCACTAACGGAGCGAGCCGGAAAATCTAACTTTTCCCCGAACCCCGTGGGGAGGAGGGGCCACAACATCATGGCCACCAACACAACTCAGCAAAGATTGTTCTCGCTCGGCTTTAACTTCTGGATATTCGGCGGCGTTATGGCTTCGCTCGCATCTTTCTAGCAGACGTCCTCAACGTCATTGTTCTCAGCCACTCCCTCTGTTCGCTGATTGGACCGCCAAAAACTTTGAAGGAGAAAACCCAAGAATATACCGCAAACCCAGACGGAGTACTGAAGGGAAATGAAAATTGAGCGTAAGTACGTAGGAGGGCGGAGCCAGGCTACACCCACACACCCACTATTAATAAATCTACATAATGGTAATGCTTCATTCACATGAAATTTAAAAACAAATCAAAATCAAATAAATCCAAGCAGCATTTACGTAGCTCCACACAACATAATTGGGGAACAAATGTGTACCATATAAACTTGAGGAGACAGGGTGGCATTGGATGTCAATTGGGGGGGGTTGTCAACATGAAACAGGGTTGTTCCCCTGTCTCTGTTCAAGGATGGCCATTGACATCGGATGGGGACAGACTCCTTGATCTTTGACCCCTAACACCTCCGCTGGTGCACTGAGGAATATGTGGTTGAATTAAGATTTTTTTGGTTTGTTGTTGTCCTTACCTACTTCCATGTCACTTATGTACAGGCTGAAGAACTGTGCTTCTGGAAATCTAAATGCAAGGACACTGAAGATTCAACAAACCCGCTCTGTCATCATCCTCGTAAAATGATAAATCCTTCAGCGTGATACGATGTTACAATAAAACTGACTCTAGTGAGCACTCTTGACACTTAACTGGGTGCGGAGTTGCCTTCAAGATACGCATGCAATGTACATTTGCACACACACAAACACACACACACACACACACACACACACACACACACACACACACACACACACACACAACACGCACACATCCAAGTAAGAGCCCCCGAGTCAGAAGTGTTATTACAGGGGAAAGGGGTGATGTTCATCCTTAAGGAGAAGTTGGCCCTGTAAAGCTGTTTCATGCCATTGAGACGCAGGATCAACCACGAGCCTGGGGGTGACACGCTCACACACACACACACACACACACACACACAACTCCCCCCGGAGCTTGTTATGAGACTTGCTTTGCATCGTTACACTGCTGACCCCAGTTGTTCCAATGACTATAAGAATGTCCAGGAGGGACCAGCCCAAGCAAGCAAAGCAGACAATCACAGATTGGCAAATTTGCGAATTTGAATCACGATTACGGTTTCGGCTCCGATTGTGATCACGATCACAAACACAATGTAATCGAGAAAAACACTTATTTTGCACATTAGGTTTTGCAGGTACACTCTTATTTTCAAAGTATTCAAATGGGAAAATTACGGGGAGTTGAAGGGGTTTTCATTTTTGATTTGTTTAACCGTTTCATTGTTTTTTTAACTTCAATAAATGCAACATCTTTCCAAAAGTGAATAAGCAATCGTGTTAAACAATTGTGATTTCAATTTTGACCAAAATGACCATTATCGAGCAGCCCTAGATAAGACAGAAGATAACAAACGTCCAAGGACATGTCGGATAAATTCAAGAAGCCTAAATGGTGATTTGCAACACTAATGCACTCCTCTATTGAGTTCAGTCCATTTTAGTTATGTATTAGTCTACCGTTACACTATATACGCATGGGTAGGCTATATATTAGGTAGCCTAATATGAGAACAAGAGCCAGTGTAGGGGTCACAGAGAGACTTCAGTATCAGCTTACAATTGCCCTATTACATCAGCATAAGTAACTGAATCCAGAGAGCTAACTAGCTTATAAGAGACCCAATCCCTCTGACTGGCTATGCTCTACCTCTAGGCTTGCATGACTCTTTTCCCATCCAGCTCAAAGCAGAATGTTCTATGGGTGTGCCTAATGCGGACTCGCCGAAATGTCAAAGCATTATATATCCTTTTTCGCACAGAGTGGCCCCTCAGGGTTTAATTGACTATGCTGTAAAGTAAGTTTGAGAGCAGCGAGAGAGAGTGTGATGAAGATGAATATGTTTCATTAGAGGGCAAACAGAGCCTGATGGCTGGAATTGGCATTGAGAGAGAGGAGGAAATGTCTAATATGGGTGAAGCATACATTTATCCACCGGGCGATCCACGGTGACACGTTCTGTCCACTCCTTGGCTGATCACCTTCAGCGAACTTACCCAGGTAGCGTTTCGTATTTAACATGTGTTCTCCACACTTTCTTTCCCCCTTTTTTTTTTCCTCCTCTCTCCTGGTCGGCCCGTGTCTTTCTCTGAACCCGAACAAGGAAGGAAACGAGCTTCCTGAAGACTGCCTTGCAACTTCAAATACTCGTCAAACACAGAACAGAGCAGGAGACAGAGGGAAGGGAAGGGGCCCCGCTACTATCCCGCGGCCTTCGTTTACCAATTATCCTGAGTACCTGCTGACAGGTGGGTTGTCACAGTGTCTGCTTAGCCACCCAACTCCCCTCATCTCCCACTCCCCCCACCTTCAACATCCCATCTCTTTCCATCCCGCTCTGTTACAGGAAGCTCCTCGCACCTCCAGGCGAACAGAGACAAAAGCAAAAGGAGGATACGGAGGAAGATAGTGGAGAGTTTGGCTTTGAGACTCAGGCTTTGATTTGGGATACGTTTAAGAGCGACAAGACAGGTGATGGAAATGTTCTCAGAGTTGCAGGACTAGTTCAATAGAAGGTTTTGAGGGTCATCATTGTGTTAAAAGTGGGAAAACCTCACATCTAAGGAGCCCACGATATCCAAAGTTGACAACATTACCTGGCTCCAGGTTTTTTAAAGAAACGCCAAAATATTGGTAGAAACTTTTTTTCCCCCATTTCTTCTCTCAATTTTTCACTGACTATGTCTCTCTCCAGCAGCTTCTCTCTCCTGAAACACTACAAGGAGGTTTGAAGACAGGGGGCCTCCCCCACCACCCCCCTACCCATGTCTCCTCTGTCTTGCCGTCTCAAAAACTCAGCCAGCCAACGAACGCAACCGAGACAAAACATAACCATAATGGCTCATTAAAGGGAATGGAGACGACTTAGGCAAACAAAGCAGCCTTCACTGGGCTGTCACCGAAACTCCTGTGATGCTACGTCCAAACTCGCGCTGGTGACAAGGAGGCAAAAGTGTCATCCTCCCACCGAAACTCGCGACGGCTCGGAGTGTTTTGACTTGCGCTCGGCGCGTCTCCGTATTTGTTCAGTGACAAATCGAATGTGTGCGCGGCAGAGTGACAGGCCTCTGCGCCCCACAGAGAGGAGAAAAGTGGGTGCTCAACCACTTTCCACCCACTTTTCTCTACTTTCTGAGAGAGGTACGTATGGCTCAATTGCTGTACATGCGCAAAAAGTTTCCACTTCTACGGGAAGTTAGACTTTTTAAGAGTAAGAATTAAGGTAGGTTGAGGTTCCATGAATTGCTTAGCTTTACAGTCATTTAGTTAGGGTAACAAGTATGGTAATGGTAGAAATTAAGTTGAGGCCTCAAGTAAAGTTCTTGGGTGACAAGTTAAAGAAAAAAAAATCTACAATAGGTCTCTCAGTGTGGTGTTGGTCTACCACAAGCCTCAAGAACAGCTTCAGTTCTCCATGTCATACATTATCAAGGGATCTGATTGGGTCGGAGTCACCACAGACCACCACAAGCCAATCATCAAACAGGCTTCAGGGGCTGTCAGCACGGCCTCTGACTGGGATGTTTCAAATTTCAAGAGGCTTGTGCCGGTTCTGCACGCTTGACACAAATATGTAATTGTGGAGTTTTGCTGGTGCTGGTGCGGGCACTGGTTTGCCAAGCGCAGCGCAAGAACCATGCAGCGGCTCCCAGTACTGTAGCTGTTTAATTGGCTTGAAATCTGTTGACTGTGAAGGGTACAGCATATGATTCCCATTTCACACTTTCATACTCATCAAACCATTCAATGATCCCCTGTATGGAAGCATCTGACTTTGTTATGTTTCTCCACCCATTTATTTTTTTTATTTTTTCACCTGTATTATATACTGATGATGAAAATATACAGGGATGTCCCGATTAGCCTTTTTGGCCCCGAATCCAGGTCTGATTTTTAAAAATATTGAATATCTGCCGATACCGAGTCCCGATCTGATTCTTGTGTTGAAGAACTGCACACCCTTTTTTTTTACAAAAGTATGGCAGATATTGCAAGTGGATGTTGTAGTGTTTTGCCTTTGACTTTAAAATACTTCCACACTGCTGACATTTTAGCCAGGCTAACGAGTAACGCTCATTTGCAAGTCAGCGTTCTGCCGCAAATTGTGCTCAGCTCAACGGAAATGATCGAAGGAAGGTGATCACGGTGCGCTGCCCATCCCTGATCAGTTAAAAAAATGCCCATATCGGCTGCGATCGGGATCGGGAAATCCCTAAAAACCTACGTACGTTTCTCGAATTATTTTCTGTTGACCTTTTAGTGGCCTTCACATAGCCTGATATGTCAGTTTGTGCATTACAGACAAGTTACAGCACTCTCTCTCACACACACAACACTGTTCTGTGTCTCTACTATTCTTTTAAATATTGAAGATGATAGTTCCCACGTGTGTTACAGCCAAATGATTTGGAAAATAAGAGGGTCCTACTCACAAACTCTTTACTACAGCCAATAAAAGTGTTACAAAGTGAAGGCAGAACGTTTTTTGTAGACATTGGAAGCAAGTGGGGAGCACAGGCCTTTTATATATATTCACACTTTTAATGACGCACACTTATGACTTATGACACTGGTTGAATGGAAAAATGAATGGCAATCCATTAATACTCTATCCTGTCGTCTTACACTTTTGGAACACGTTTCTCCCTTTTTTTTATGACTGAAGCTAGTGTGTACAGCTAATCTCATAGGCCGCCACTGACCCAGGAGTGAAAGCACAGTTGTATCTGCTTAGCAATCCCCCAGTAATTAAGAAAGGCCCGCACCATGCCTAAACCTCTCCCTGACACAGTGTTGTGTCTGCACGGCACGGAGACAAGGAGTCATAAGAGGCTTAGGGCTCATGTACCTGCCGCACTGTGTGTGTGTGTGTGTGTGTGTGTGTGTGTGTGTGTGTGTGTGTGTGTGTGTGTGACTTTCAAGAATAGCAGGACAGAAGATTAAAACAGTGATCAGAAAAGTAGAATTAACCACCTTTACTGCTTTCTTAATTACAGTGAAGTCCACCTCGGTGTTAGCAGCACTATAAATACCTTCCAACTCCCAAGAGGCCCTGAAAATCCAACTTGTAAATGAAGAAACACACACACACACACACACACACACACATCCCTTTCACAGAATGACCAACAACTGAACCCGCCACTTCTCAGAAACTGGGCCAAACCATATGTCCTTCAGCGTATTTTGGGATCAGACTAATTCATTTTGATGATAGCATAAAAAATGATATCTTCAAAAAGAAAAAAAAGAGCTGGTAAAGAGACAGAGAGAGAAAACGAAAAAGCGACCACAGGAGGGAGGGCCGTGGGGAATACACGTGATGAATTCAGGTCTTATGGGGAGTTCCAGGAGCGTAAAATAAGGTTGAACCTCAGTAGGATCAGCATCCAGGGCAACATTACGATAAAAGTAGACATTTTTTTTGACAGGGATAAAATGATCTGTAATTAGGACAAAGTGCACTAAAAGCAAGTTCAAAGATTGTTTTCTTCTTTCTTTCTTTTTTTTTCGCGAGGTGGGTGCGTAAGTTGTTTGTGTGGATTCCCAGGATGGCAGGAGTTAAAAGAGAGACGAAACAGAAACAAAGGGAGATGGATAGTTTTTTTAAGAGAGAGGACTGAGACATTTGAATGTTGAGATAATGGATCGGCGAAAGAGAGAGAGACCAATGTGAGAATGTGACTAATGCAAGGTTCAATGGTTAAGAGAAAGTGGACAAGGTGAAGCCTGCTGTGGGTGTTTAGAACAGCAGGGGAGAGAGAAGAAGAAAGAGGGAGAAAAAGGAGAAAGGGGGAGAGTAACAAAGCAACACCCCCCACCCACCCCTGCAGGAATGAGCTAAAATCCATCATAGGCAAAGCATGAGAAAAAAAAATAAAAAATAAACTCACAACAAGTGTTCCCCAACATATTTATCCCTTCTTGCAGCTCACCAAAAAGGACATCTATTGTCTTTCACGTGACTCAGGCCTGTAACAGATAACTGGCAAACGTTTCGCTTAGAAAGATCGCATGCAAGGGTGCATGGGAAGAAAAGCATGAAAACTGATGGCTAGGCTGAGTTGATGTGAGTAGCTTAGATATATAAAAAGGCGGGCTTCAGGAAATGTCGCTGTGTTGACGCTTCATGCTTCCCTTTACACAAAGACAATTCAAACAGGAATACCGTATTTATACACAGCACAGTGTTCAGATCTATTCTCTCTGTATGTGTTACGACAGCTTGGCAACGGAGATTCGCAGAATCAATATGGCTGTTTAGTCAATTGCATTAATGCAGTGATGACTAGGCTCCAAAAAATAAAGTTGAGACAACTTCTGTTGCTCGTATTCGGTTTCCCTCACTGTTCGGACAAATTAGGGCAAACGCACTTTTCAAATACAGTACAGGCCAAAAGTTTGGACACACCTTCTCATTCAATGCGTTTCCTTTTTATTTTCATGACTATTTACATTGTAGATTCTCACTGAAGGCATCAAAACTATGAATGAACACATATGGAATTATGTACTTAACAAAAAAGTGTGAAATAACTGAAAACATGTCTTATATTTTAGATTCTTCAAAGTAGCCACCCTTTGCTTTTTTATTAATAAGGGAAAAAATTCCACTAATTAACCCTGACAAAGCACACCTGTGAAGGTAAAACCATTTCAGGTGACTACCTCATGAAGCTCATTGAGAGAACACCAAGGGTTTGCAGAGTTATCAAAAAAAAGCAAAGGGTGGCTACTTTGAAGAATCTAAAATATAAGACATGTTTTCAGTTATTTCACACTTTTTTGTTAAGTACATAATTCCATATGTGTTCATTCATAGTTTTGATGCCTTCAGTGAGAATCTACAATGTAAATAGTCATGAAAATAAAGGAAACGCATTGAATGAGAAGGTGTGTCCAAACTTTTGGCCTGTACTGTAGGTTCCACTGTGCTGTAACATGTCACTATGCGTGTAAGGCGCACAGCGCGGTGAGCTTAAGACATTTCCAATAAAGGGGGGAGACAGCTGATTGCCTTTGGAGTTTATACGAGAAGCAATTGTGTGAAAACAGTGTTAAACAACAAATGCAAATCACCACAACTGTGAGCTTCCATTAACAATGGTTAGACCTAATGTAGCCCATCGCAAAAAATGACTTAGTATAGTAACTAGGTAACTTGATTCCAAAAGACTAGCAGTCAAATTAGACACACGGGGCCCTGTCTTAATGATCTAAGCGCACGGTTTGAGGCGCCCGGCGCAGGTGCGTTCAGGGCGTGTACGAATCCACTTTTGCCAGTTTGACGGCGGAAAAGAGGGTCCGTGTGCCGGGCACGTGGTTCTAAAGGGTTGTACTTAGTGTCCTCATTAATTCATAGGGGTGTTTTGGGCGTAGCTCACTTTCTCTCTTTTTTGCGCGATCACTTCCCGCTGCCTTAAAGGGATACGCCACTGTTTGCTGAAATAGGGCTTATCACGGTCTCCCCTAGCTGTAGATAGGTGGGCCAACGCATTTTTTGTGCATGCATTGTTTTAGTCCGGTGCAACACCGGCAGCGCCGCCGCTAGTTAGCTTGGCGGAGTGAATGGAATCCTATGTTGTCGGTTAGCATGTTGTGAGTAAAAGTGAGCCAACAAAAGACAAAAAAACAACCAAATTACTTGCACTGAGACAAAAAATGCATTGGCCCACCTATCTACAGCCAAGGTAGACCGTGATAAGCCCTATTTAAACAAACGGTGGCGTATCCCTTTAAGATAGCAATACGCCAAGCACGCACCTGAACACACCTCCCTGTAAGACCAGCACGCCCATATCTCACAGTGTTAACGAAAGAGAAAAAGTTATTTGCGTAGCTGCCCCATGATTCGGATCCTGATCCAAAATGTAACGCGCTCTTCTTCCGTCCACGCTACGCCTTTTCCATCAAATGAAATGAATATCGGGGCCAGTAAAGTTTGTCTGTAATCCTGCTGACAGACAAACACACCGACGAACAGACCAGCAAACACATCAAACACACCGAAAACATTCCAGTTGACGGAGGTAAAAAAAAGAAGAAACGAAAGGACACTGGGTGTAAAACCAGAGATTCAAAATAGGGTTTAATTCTCCTCCAAATCTGAAGTCAGCGCCTTTATGTCAGAAAACACAACGCAACTGTCTCTCAGTTGACAAGAACTAAAAATACACAGACAATAGCTTCGAGATGAGCAGAGGCACACACACACCAAAGAAAAGGAGAAGGAGTGTTTTGTCCTTTAGCCGTGTTTTCGCTCCACTTTCCCACCCCATGCCAGTAACTGCAGAATAAACGGATATGTGAATTAAACCCCATTGTCTTAAAAAAAGATCTGCTTGCTAAATTTAGGTGCTGCTCTTGTTCTCGCTCAATGTGAAAGAATGTGCCAGTTATGTTATGTTTGTTTGTGTGTGTTTTATTTTTCTTCCTTTTTTTTCCCTTTATCCCCCGTCGCAATCTCGGGCTACATACGTCTCGTGTTGTTTGAACAAGTGCGAGTGTTGTGTCTGTGCATGTGTCAAGGCAAAAGAGAAAGAGACACACACACACACGCACACACACGCATATAGTTCAGCCATGCGATTTTTTCGCAATTAGAAAAGACACAAAAATAATTATTCTGCAGCGCAGTCAGTCGACATATCCTGAGTCGATGATGCACGGATCACGTGTTTAATAAAAAAGGTTAATCAGTTGTTAATCAGAGGATTAATAACTTGTTATTTTCTTTACAAAACCATTAATATTATGTCATAAATATTTAATGTTGATAGGTCTTTTTGGTGTGAGAGGCAGGCTGTGGGGGGGCGGGGGGTTGATATGTGCTTGGTGATGCAGGGCAGAGTGAGCAATATCCAGGCATTAATGTGCATTAATCATGCTTTGGTGAAGACAAATAAATTCATTCATGTTTATTAATACAACCTTGGAGAAAACAATACTCTTTACATTATTCACCGAGTTATTAAGACAGGATTTATGAACAAGAGGACCACAGGACAAGAGACTCTGGGTACGAGAGAGAGAGAGAAAGGCAGACTGGAGAGAGAGGAAAAAAAGGGGATAGAAATAATAAAAAAAAAAAGAGCACAAGAGGGAGGTCAGAGTCACAAAGCCAGGAGCAAAAGTTCATTAATGTTTAGGATGGAAGGGGCACAAACGTTTGGGGAGGAAGTGTGTGTGTGTGTGTGTGTGTGCGTGTGTGTGTGTGTAGTCCACCACTGGAAAGCTGGGGGTTAAACAGACATTTTCTCCTTAACAAATTACCCTTCCCGTTTGCTAATCAAAGCAAAACAAATATTGCTTTTCATTCGCTCCATTTGTTTGAACGAACATACAGACATTCCCAAAATACTCATTCCCAGCTCAGATGTAATTAAATTGTGCCTTTAGTGAAAACATGCAATGGTACTCCAATTAGTTGTGTTTTTGTCGTCGGGGTAAAGATGGAGATTGGCAGCGGGGGCGCCTCGGGGCACCTCGGTGTCCCGAAATTGAAGTATGTCTTTGGCGGGGGGGGTGAGGCGGAGGGTATGTTTGTTAGACAATGTTTGGGTGCACACACAAGGCTGACTGCAATGACTGAAGAAACAAAAACGTGTTTGCAGAGTTGGTGGGTGATCTGATGATAAATTATTTCTTGTGGTATTACTGTCTTGAAGAAGAGTGATATGTATGTTTGAGATGAGAAATACTACATCTGCGTGGCCCCAGGGGACCGTCCTCACAGGACAAATGGCAGCATAAGTTGTTTGTTTAGTGCCTAAACAATATTGTTTAATGGCTCCATATGCCCATTATAAAGAGCGGAGAGTAGACACCTGACAGGAGATGAGGATAGATTGACCCCTGCCCAACAAAGTAGTTGCACCCTAGTCTATATCCAGGTCATTCTATTGACTGTTCAGGTGTTGCCGGAAAGTCCGCCGGATGTCCGTCACCTTCCTTTTTCTGTGAGATGGCGTTCTAACCTCCGGTGGATTTCTGAGGACTATGGTTAACTGCTCCTCAGATCTCTGCAGGGTAAATCCAGACAGCTAGCTAGACTACCTGTCCAATCTGAGTTTTCTGTTGCACGACTAAAACAACTTTTGAATGTACACATGTTCCACCAAAATAAGCTCCTTCCCGAGGCTATTTTGCAGAGGCACAGTCATTGTGTCCGGGGCTTAGCACCGCCCAAGACGATTGTGATTGGTTTAAAGAAATGCCAATAAACCAGAGCGCGTTTTTCTCCCAACCTGGAATGCTGTATGGACTAGCCAGACCCTCCTCCGAGGCGCTGTGGAGGAGGGTCTGGCAACGTGAGACTAGTTGCAGCCCCACCATGATCTTACCCTTACCCAAACATAGTTCGTGCCTAGAGAAATCTTTAACCCTAGCAGTGGCGGATCACTCTCCATCCAACAGCTCACTTTAGCTACCTAATCTGTCTCTTTTCTCACCAAGTATGGACCATTTATTGACAGCGCAACCTTATGTGTCCAATCCCATTGTTTTTAGGATGCTGATTTCTGAGCCCTTTTTACACCCATTTCTTTGTATAAGATGAAGGCAGAATCAGGAGGAAGCTAGTGCTGGATTAGCGTGTATGGCATGGCAGGGACAGCGCCCGTTAGGAAAGATTATAAAAAAGTGACACATTTTTACACTATATTTCATACAAAATATCTCAATATGAAGTTAGGCTATATTACTATGCTTAAAGTGATGGTTCAGAGTAATTTCACCCTAGGGTCCTTTGCACCATGACCTCGAGCCAAACACACCCCCAGAAGCTTTTTTCACCTGGGTCGAACATTGGAAGAGTTAGCGTTATCAGCTGAATAGCTTAGCGCAGGGGCTAATGGATCCACGTTTGTATCTCGTAAGTTACCCCACTAATAATGCCCGAAATGATACCAAACTTCTACACTAGTACAAATAGGTTATGTACTCATAAAACGATGGATTGGAAAGTTTGTAAGTACACCAGAAGTTTATGTAAATAACACTTGCCTGCTGGCTTCTGCTCTCTGCTGTTGTTGTTGCTGCTGCTGCCGGCAGTAAGACGAGTGCTTAGGGCCGTCTACAAATTACAGTACCGAAAAGAGATACAACAAAAATATTTATTAATTTAACTTTTTTTTTTTAAAGTAAGTGCTGTAGTATAACTAGCAGGAGACAAGTTATAATTGAGGGAAGTTTGGAGACATTACCTTATTTAATCATTAAATTAATACATATTTTTGTTGTATCTCTTTTCGGTGTTGTAATTTGTAGACGCCCCTAAGCACTTTAGCAGAGACGAGAAGCCAACAGGCAAGTGTTATTTACATAAACTTCTGGTGTACTTACAAACTTTCCAATCCATCGTTTTATGAGTGCATAACCTATTTGTACTAGTGTAGAAGTTTGGTATCATTTCGGGCATTATTAGTGGGGTAACTTACGAGATTCAAGACTGGATCCATTAGCGCCTGTGCTAAGCTATTCAGCTGATAATGCTAACTCGTCCAATGTTCGACCCAGGTGAAAAAAGCTTCTGGGGGGTTGTTTGGCTCGAGGTCATGGTGCAAAGGACCCTAGGGTGAAATTACTCTGAACCATCACTTTAAAAAGCTAAAAATGGAAATATTGACAAATAATGTATTAAGCTTGCTGACTAAAATGAAGTCTTGTGGCAGGTAGGGCACCAATTGACCAAGCGTCCGTATTGTACGCGATGGGAGTGAGAATGTGTTGACAGTGCATGACCTCCACAACATTCTGCCTAGCTACATAAAGAACCCCTGCATTGGCACTGACCCATGTGTCCTTTTATTTCCAATATCAGTTGTCAAATAAAGGCAATATTGCCCAAAGTGATCTTTGGCGACGATGCACATTTTCTGAAAGATTACCTCGGTGCTCTATTTCTTCTAGCTTTCAGCGATGCCAACAGGATATCATATCACCATCAGTCAAAAATGATGGAGAAAAAAGTGGTAGTGGAGCTGGGTTTTGTATACTGCCGTGATTCTATCTTCTAACCATTGTTTTTCTCTCCCCCTCTCCATCTGGAATGCCTTCTTGTTTTTCCTTCTTTGTCTTAGGCTACAAATTGTGTTTTTATTGAAGGGCTGTATGGATCGCTCGGCAAAATGTCATCCGTCAAGCTGTCGATGAATCCATCCCTTCATTTAATGATCAGCCTACCTGATATGCATTTTACATGGCTCCATATACCTTTAATGGGAATCAATGGAAAGCGAATAAACGCTGGAAGCCAGTAAGCTGCGTGTCTGACGGAAGGATGTGGACGCCGGTTATTTGTCGATACACGCAGCTCTGTTCTTAGCCGTGTGGCTTTGTTACTGTACGCGCCTGGATGAATGCGGCTGCAAAGGTGGCTCGCTGCGGGTTAGAGACCGGCTCGCATGAGTCCGTACCATCCCGCTGCTACATTCTCCCGCTTTGCTTTGTCTTCATAAACTAAGGAGAGGACTGAGATTGAGCGAAAGAGACAGAAAGAAAGGAGAAGGTGGAAATGATGAAGGCAGAACGAGAGAAAGACGATTAATAAAAGAGGAGGAGGAAGAGGAAGCGATGGAGAGCAGGAGGCTTAAAAAACGAAAAGGGCCAAGGAGGGAGAGAGGAAGGGAGGGATTCGACGTGGTTTCAGTTAAATACTGATTTCATCATACGATTGGGGAGGAGGGGAGGGAGGGAGGGGGGTGGGGGGGGCATGGTGGCTGTGGCAGCTCTAAAACACATAACTTTTTACGAAGTGAAAATCAAATATTAAAAATGACAGGCCTTATAAGTGCGCTGAGTGAGCTCGGGTCACGGAGGGAGGGAGGCGCGGGCGGCTTGTCAGCTACTATCTGTCAGGGCGAATTAGAAACAATCAGGGCCGAGTGAAAGGGAAGGTGATTGTTATTAAGCGGCGGGGCCCTGCGAGCGGGCGCCCCAGATGTGGCCGTGCATATAAAAGAACAGGAAGCCGGCAGTTTAATTCAGGAAGCTTGCCGAGGCGAGCCAGCAATGCCACAAAAGAGGAGAGGGAGGCGGTGGATGCTGGGTGGGGGGGGACAGAGGATATGAGGGGGTTGGGGCTTCTTGTCGCTAATATGCTGGAAGTTACTTTGATAACATATTAGGCCTTTTGTGGAATTGTGGAATGACGCAACTCCTTTTCTTTTTTTTCTTCCTGCGCTCATCCATCTCTGTCCATCCCGCCCGGGGAAGTGGCGGGTCAGCCCATAGAGAGGGTAATAAGAAGAATCATGGGTGAAATCTAGATAAGTCGACCTTAACACACACACACACACACACACACACACACACACGCGTACGACAGTGGGGTGGGGAGAGACAGCCGAGCCCATATATCAATTACAACCTGATATCCTGGGAGGATGATGGGATGCAGAGAGAAACCCCTGAACGGATGTGTGTGAGCTCATGTCTCAGCGCCCAATACCCCTCCGCTACCCCCCAACGCTGTGTAAATCTTCAATTTTTTTTCTTTTTATAATCACCTGACAGTGTGTCTCCCTGAGCTGCTGTCCATGTTTGGTCTACGTGACTCTTTCCTCTCGCCGTTGTGGACAGGCACGTTGATAGACACGGACATGACTCGGTTTTGACTCGTTTGGTAGTCCTGTTATCTGTCAAGTTGCTCCCCTACCCCCGCTAAAACCCCTTGGAGACAGACATCAACGCCCACAGATCCCTATCAGGGAGAATGGGGGGAGGGCCGATTTGTGTGTACAATATGTTAGTGAGGGGAGGGTGGGGAAGTATTAGAATGATAAAATTGCTGCTGGGATAGTCAGAAGTGATTTTTTTATAACGTTAAATAAAGATATTCCGTAGCAGCGCTGCCCGAGCGTTTTCATCGCGATATGAACACGTGCGATGAATGCACTGCAAAGACGGCCTGGAACGCGTTGAATCGGGGAATTCGTTTCATTTAGGGATGGGTACCAAAACCGGTTTGGGGCGAGCCCGGGGGATGAAACTGTAGTAATTAACATCATCGCGCTGTAGCCTCTCCCCCGATCCGTGTCGGGAGTACCAATTCCCCCGATTTTTTAAACAATTTTTACATGAAATATCAAAACCTGTCCATCCACTATATTTATTTAGCAATAGCCTCCTGTGGCTGTTGTTTGTGATCGTTTTCTTTCGAAAATAACAAAGGCCTACGTGTCCCCCCATCCATTTGTATGATGGGTATATGGGTTTTAAGTTTGTAGGGCTTATCCTATGGGCCTATGGGCCTATGGGCCTATGGTCCTAACAGTCCAAAAAAAAACTTGAACTTGATGTCTCAATTCAACCTTTAATTTGCTGAATGGCTATCAAACAAAGTCTACTCCCATAATAAGGAATAATAAATGAAACACAAGTACTACCAAGTCTTTATTTGACCGTACTGGGAGCCAATCACTGCCTACCTCCGAGACAGAAAGTCAAGTGGATCCATTGCCTAGTAAATAGTTTCACTTAACACCGGTTACGTGAAATCAATGGCAAGTACAGAAGGAAGAAAGAGCAGGGAATGAAGGAGGCTGTTAAGATAGTTTCTTTCATATAGTACTTCTGTCTCGGAGCGTGAAGGGCTTTGATTTCTATTTACTTTGTAGTGAGAGATATCGCAAGAAATGTTCCCCTCTCCTTAAGAATCACTGATCATCTAATAGGTTGAAATAAGCAGGCTTGTCACATGCTCCCTCTCCCCCCCCTCTCTCTCTCTCTCTATGTCTCTCTCTCTCTTGTCGTCTTTATCGTGGTGATCAGTCAAACGCTCACCTAACACAAGCCGTCTCTGGTTTCCACCTCCCAGGTTTTTCTCCGCGCTACCGCTGCTGATGTAGCGGAGGTTATATGGTGTTAAACACAGAGCTGCTAAACGTTCCCCAAGGTAATAACAGTCAGTGTATATACAGTGCTTTGCAGTACTGCGACGGGAAGTTGCTGCCAAGTGTGGAAGCAGCGGAGATGGAGAGCAAGAGCCGAGAGGGAGGGTGAAAGCGGGGAAAAGGAAATAAAATAATTAGCAAACAAAGAGGTGAAAAAGAGAGTAACGAAGGGTGCAAGGAATGAGGTGGAAGGTGAGTAATTGCTAAACCAGAGGCATAAATAAAGACAATAAGAAGTGATACTGTTGTTGTAAAGCTGTTACTTACTGATTGCTGAGTTAGCACAGGTGCACGCACTGTGGTTACAATTATTACATGGGTTTGAATGCAGCTTTTAGTCAAGCCAGCCCTTTCATCTTTTATCCACTACAATTTTCAATTCACTTTTGGGGTCACTTGAGGGTGTAAATCCCCTCTTAGCCTTGAAAACATTACTTTGACAAAGTTACCTTAAAGCTACATTGTGGAAGAATTTCTCCCATCTAGCGGTGAAATTGCATATATGACAACCAACTGGATATTACTTTCTAGCCCCTCTCATTCCGATCGCGTTTTAACTGCTGCGGTGGCCAAACCCGAAATTAGCTCTTAGTATCTCCATCGTTTACACGCAGCTGTTCTAGCCACTCCAATATTACTGTAACTCTGGTCTTGTTGCTTTTCGTTGTTGTTTTAATTCTCTTTTTCGCTTCCCAAACTGACAAGACATTAATTATGATTTGTAGGAAATGTTTTCTGAAGTGCTGTAAACCGATAGAGTTGGACTACACCCAGGTAGTATACAGAGGAGCAAAGTGTCTCACCCTCGACCGACTGACCTAAATGTGTCTCTTGATGAACAAAGTGTAACAATATGGGCTTTTTTTTTAAGCAATGACATATCAAGGCAGAAGAATGTCAAAAGTGATATGGATGCTGTGGGGAGGTGGAAACTGCCCTACTCCCCAATCCAATCCAGCCCCCTCCCCTTCCCCCCTTTCTCCAAGAGGCCAAATCCAGGCCATGTCTAAGATTTCACAACGATTAGCGAGGGAGGGATGAGGAGGGATATAGAGATGTACTAGAGCAGCATTAGCCATTAGTCACGAAGGGAGGAGGGAGAGGGAGTGATAAAGAGAGAGGACTGTCCTAGCGTGGCTCAGCATGGGACTTGTACTTTTACTGTCAGGACCTCCAGGGGTCTTGTGTTTGAGTGCACAATGGCTCAGTAGCATTGGAGGAGCTTCTTAATTATTGAGCCATTGGAAAGGAGTCAGAGATTCAAGACCAAAATACATAAAACATAAAAATTCATGGTAGTACTTAAAAATCTAAATCAGACATTTTTTTTTGTGTATGATGTATTTTGACAGCAGAATTGCATCTAATCATGTTCATAATCGAACAGAATGTAAAGTGTACATTGCTGAGTATTTTGTCCGTAATGACAGCTGGTGTAATCTGGATAAATGACAACACTGGATATTGCTACTCTACTACAGTATTTCTTTAGCCTGACATGGTCATACTCAGATTCTAGTCAGAATGTGAACGCAAACTTCCCGAACTCGAATGTTGTTGGCGGGGCTAAGTTTGGCTGACATCCAGGCTAGTATTTCTTCCCTGTTCCTCATCAACATGCAACTCAACTGTTCTGTACATCTTTTCACTTTTCACACATAAATGTTCACACGGTGTCCTCTTTTCTGAGAATTGAAACGTGAAGTCTGGGAAGAGGGCTGTTCTAACGCATCACCTTCCAAAAGACTATAAATCATGATCATAAACGATCGCAAACACATAAATCAGCTTTAAACCATTTCACAATGAAAAACGTTCTGATCTGCCACGACTATAGTCAGGGGTTTGTTGGACACATGAAGTAAAGGTTAGGAAAAGATTGCGGTCATGGTTAAAAGAAACCAATGTTGACTGTTGGTTTAAAAAAAAAAAACAAGGGATGCAAAGCATCCATTCTCCGTGTCAAAGTCACATGCTTGGTTGAGCAAACCATTTACCCGACCTCCTTCCAAAGAGGTTTTGTGGCATAAAGTCACGCTACTTCCACCTTTGCCTTCTGAGAGAAAATAGTTATTACTTACATGACCGCAAGAGTTCGCTTGTCAGGAAAATGTAAATGCATGTTTGACAAGAAATTCCCATTACAGGGTTGACTTAATAACACATGACCAAGACTGAAATATCTTAGTCAGTCTCATAGCTCTCTTAGTCTCTGTACCAGGATGGACATGAGTTTTTAAGATCTGTGACTAACCGGTCTTTACTGAAAACCCAGTGTTTTTCAGGTCCTGTCCCCTAACCAATGGGCTATCCTGACTCAAACCATTTAAGATCAATGCCTAACCTAAACCATCTTCGCACATGCGTAGAACAAATAAGGTTTCTAGTATGGATAGGGCAGCGAAGATTTTGCTGGGGTCATTCCAATGTTCCCAGGGTCCTATGTTAACCCAGATTTATATGGCACATAATGGAGACAAAGACAATAAGTCCTATGTTCCCAGGGTCCTATGTTCCCCAGCTCATTATAACACGTAATGTGACCCCGAAAAATATGTTCTGCGTACACTTAATATGACATGGGCTAGTGTTAGGATTAAGTTACTTTCAGAGTAATGAGTATAATCGTGTCTCTGATAGTCATGAAATTACACTGGCACAGTGCTTAGTTCTTCTTGACAATAGTTGCTCTTTTTGTATGGAGAACAACTCCCAAAATATATTTCAGTTCTAAATTTAAAATAATAAGAATTAGTCAACCAATTAAAACGTGATTCTTCAACATTTTAGGCTTAGGAAATCAAAAGTCGTTGACCAAGTAATATAACTGAGATTAAAAAAGAGGTCTAGAGTGAATTTCATATTTTTTTATGAAATATTTTAACTTGAAACAGGTCAAATTTCAAGCAAACACAATAGGAGGGTTAATGTGTGTTACTTGGACCATAGCTCTCATCTTGGCCCATGCACGACCACCTGTTTTCAAGTGACTAAATTACATACTTAGCTCACGTGATAACAACTAAACCATCTCCATGACAACTGAACAACTCCATCTGCTGAGGAAGGTCATGCAATGTGGCTGAAAGCTTTAGAAACACTACATCAGAAGAACGAAGAACAATGCAGCCATTTTTTCTGGTGAGGTCAGACTTCAATAATAGCATAGGCTACAAAACAAATATTAAAATATCACAAATGCAAAGGCAATTTCGATTAAAGTGCAAAACACAATGTACAATCTGCTCTGACTATGGGTGGAAGAGGACTACACAGGGTTTCAACACTAATACAGGATATGGTATTACAGCGCTGGGTTGTTGCAGGGCAGCTAAAGGCCCTGGGCCAGACCAACCCGTTCTCACTCCCAACTCTTCAAATACTGGGGCTTAGGCCTGCTTCCCACTGGCTGCATGGCGTGAGCGTAGCGTTTCTGTTGCGTGGCGGCTGCGTGGCGTTGCTGCTGCTAGCCTTCTCTGTACACATTTTGATTTACTGCACTCAAGCAGTAGTATACTTCATGTTAAACATAAATATATACTGATTTGATGATAGCAAAGACAACGTCGGCAGTATCGGATATTTTTTTAATGACCTGCTTCATGTAGTTCTACTGGAACATAGGGTCAGTTTCAGCAAATATGACAGAAAGTTAGTTTTATGAGTCTTACCTACTGCACCTATAACAGCGACTACGGTTGCGAGTAGTATGAAAGACCGAAAAACCGCGTAAGGAGGTTGGTTGGGGGTGGTGGATGGGTCACACAACAAGGGCACCTGACCAAGTGTCGCGTTTTGACGTGATGGGAATGAGAATGTGTGAATATTTTGTGAAAGTACCTACAGTCAACCCCACAATATTGCCACGATATCAATGTATTTGGTCTAAAATATCGCGATATTTGATATTCTCCATATCGCTCAGCTCTGCTTTGAGCTAAACCTTTCACGTGTAGATAAAAAGTGAATGAGTTTTGCTGGAGAACAGTTTCCTCCTGTGAGTGGCGTGATCAGTACCTTTTATATATTCTGCGGTGAAGCATACATACAAGGTGTAGTCAAACACCACCACCCCCACCTCCTTACATCACCGTGCTGGGAGGCAAGGTTGAAGCAGGGTGACCATAAAACCAGAATGGCCTTTAGTTAGTCTTCCCTGCCTTCCATCTCCCTCACCCCCCACCCCTTCCCTCACCTACACCCATTCCTCTCTTCTTATTTTATTTTTTTTTTTATTTTTTTTTTCTGTACTATGAATAAATTTAGTCTGTCCCGGACATGAAAATGTCAAATACCTAAAATACACCTAGGCTAAATAGCATATTAATTTTTAATGCCTGCTCATCCTATGCTGCTATTCTCATATCAGGCCTGTCTGCCAACAGCTGTTGCTGGCTCTCTGGCTGGGAATTTATCATCCATCTAGCTAAAGGAGGGGAGAGAGGGAGAGAATAAAAAAAAAGAGATGGGAGACATTGTTCGGAAGACAAGAGAAAAAGGGGCGGGACGGCTCCGTGTTTTCATGGATCCCTACCTTGTATTTATATCACCCTCACCTCGCAACTTTTCTTCCTTTGATATACGAGCGGGATTCAATTACACTAATGCCAAACATAAATTGTTGAAGATTTCTTCCTTTTTTTTTCCCCCCATCGCATTGTGTTACAGCGCGAGCCTCCTCATACATAAAAGAGAAATAAGGGCAGCAGAGTGGTGACATTGACGCTGGAGGTAGTGACATTGGGGAGCGCGGCAGAGGGAGGCGAGATGCACTGAAGAAACGTGCCAGTGTGGGTGTTGAATTTTTAGGTGGCATGTGGTGGATGATTATCATAGATTATCACAATCCAGATTGTTACAA
Organism: Perca schrenkii; assembly: GCA_025617405.1. Taxonomy (NCBI): domain Eukaryota; kingdom Metazoa; phylum Chordata; class Actinopteri; order Perciformes; family Percidae; genus Perca; species Perca schrenkii. The sequence goes on from CM046787.1 coordinate 5,216,914, forward strand.
GTTCTGTCTGCGCACATAGCAGCAGTGTACTGTAGCTGTGTGACTGTGTGTGTGTGTGTGTGTGTGTGTTTTGGTTTAAGACAGAGTGCCTTTGGGGATAAGACTAAATGGTGAGCGAATGATGAACAGTTGGAGTGTGTGAGCGTATGTGTGCATTTGTGAGTGTGTATGTCTTACAGTGAGAGAACTAAGCAAATTTCATACAGGCTTTCAACTCATTCTCACTCCCCAGCGACTAAAACAACCTCTTGAACGTGCGCGTGTTCAGCGGCACCATGGCTCCGTCTGACGATAAGACGATTGCGATTGGTTTAAAGAAATGCCAATAAACCAGGGCACATATTTTTCCAATCCTGGAATGCTGTGTGGACTAGCCAGACCTTCCACCGCAGCGCTGTGGAGGAAGGTCTGGCAATGCGAGACGCCGTGTTGTTTGACCCATCCACCACCCCCAACCTGCCTCCTTTTCAGATTTTCTTTTCTTTTTTTTCTTTCATACTACTCACTACCGTCTCTCTTAAAGGTCCCATGACATGGTGCTCTTTGGATGCTTTTATATAGACCTTAGTGGTCCCCTAATACTGTATCTGAAGTCTCTTTTATACAGACCTTAGTGGTCCCCTAATACTGTATCTTAAGTCTCTTTTATATAGACCTTAGTGGTCCCCTAATACTGTATCTGAAGTCTCTTTTATATAGACCTTAGTGGTCCCCTAATACTGTATCTGAAGTCTCTTTTATATAGGCCTTAGTGGTCCCCTAATACTGTATCTGAAGTCTCTTTTATATAGGCCTTAGTGGTCCCCTAATACTGTATCTGAAGTCTCTTTTATATAGACCTTAGTGGTCCCCTAATACTGTATCTGAAGTCTCTTTTATATAGGCCTTAGTGGTCCCCCTAATACTGTATCTGAAGTCTCTTTTATATAGACCTTAGTGGTCCCCTAATACTGTATCTGAAGTCTCTTTTATATAGACCTTAGTGGTCCCCTAATACTGTATCTGAAGTCTCTTTTATATTGACCTTAGTGGTCCCCTAATACTGTATCTGAAGTCTCTTTTATATAGACCTTAGTGGTCCCCTAATACTGTGTCTGAAGTCTCTTTTATATAGACCTTAGTGGTCCCCTAATACTGTATCTGAAGTCTCTTTTATATAGGCCTTAGTGGTCCCCTAATACTGTATCTGAAGTCTCTTTTATATAGACCTTAGTGGTCCCCCTAATACTGTATCTGAAGTCTCTTTTATATAGACCTTAGTGGTCCCCTAATACTGTATCTGAAGTCTCTTTTATATAGACCTTAGTGGTCCCCCTAATACTGTATCTGAAGTCTCTTTTATATAGACCTTAGTGGTCCCCTAATACTGTATCTGAAGTCTCTTTTATATAGACCTTAGTGGTCCCCTAATACTGTATCTGAAGTCTCTTTTATATAGACCTTAGTGGTCCCCCTAATACTGTATCTGAAGTCTCTTTTATATAGACCTTAGTGGTCCCCTAATACTGTATCTGAAGTCTCTTTTATATAGACCTTAGTGGTCCCCTAATACTGTATCTGAAGTCTCTTCCTGAAATTCAGCCTTGGTGCAGAATTACAGCCACTAGAGCCAGTCCTACAATGAGCTTTCCTTAGGATGTGCCATTTCTGTGTCTAGCTCCAAGGTGGAGAGTGGGGGTGTGGCCTTGACCAACTGCCACTTTGCTTGTTTGAAAGCCATGATATCTCTCTCTCTCTCTCTCATGGGGGGGCCAAATTCTCTGGGCGGGTAAAGCAGAGAAAGGGGAGGTAACCTTGCTCCTTATGACCTCATAAGGAGAAGATTCCAGATTGGCCCATCTGAGCTTTCATTTTCTCAAAGGCAGAGCAGGATACCCAGGGCTCGGTTTACACCTATCACCATTTCTAGCCACTGGGGGACCATAGGCAGGCTGGGGGGGACGCATATTAATGTTAAAAAAACCTCATAAAGTGAAATGTTCATGCCATGGGACCTGCTGCTCTGAAAGACGCTAAAGAGGGATTTCAAGCGTCAGTATTTGACGAATTGGGGAGTGAGAACGGGTTGAGGGTTTAAAAAAATGTTTGAGGACATTATTTCGCTCCTGGGTAAAGGTATGGGTGTTGTGTGTGTGCGAGCTTACCTTAACACACCAACTGCATACTGGAGTGCAACCTGTCTGTTTGGATCAAGTGGCCTTTCACTGTCACTCCTGACCGACTGCTGCTTAGCGGAATGGCCACCTGGAGGGAGAAACAGAGCAGCGGAAAAGATTAGAAAGATGAGGTGATAAGGAAATATAGACCCTGAAGAGGAGGATGGAAAGGGGGGGAGGGGGATACAGGCCGAAGGAGAAGAAGACAGTGATGGGTGGGAGGCCTCTGTGTCATGATGAAAAATCTAAAAAAATTCAGTGAGCGACGCTGCAGAGGTCAAGGGAAACGCAGCCGAAAAAGGTTAAAGATGAAATCAAAGCCAGTGTTGCTGCGGTGCCCGGAGGCACAGCTGAAAATCTATCCCTCCAGGGCAAGGCCACCGCTGACACGAGGCAGACAAGAAGCTAAATACTGCACGCCACTCGGGGATCTTTCATTTTCAACCGATCAATAAGGGCTTATATTTATCAGGGCCTCTGAGCAGCTGCCACGTCTGACAACCTCCACTTCATTTTTGCACTCCTCCTCTTCTCTCCTCGTCTCTTCTCTTCCTCACCCTCGCATGCTAAATTGAGACCCATCGACCATGAAAAGGGGCAGAGACCCTGGATTGCCATTAACCCCCCTTTGTGTCACTAGACCGTCTAACACACACACACACACACACACACACACACACACACACACACACACACACACACACACAAATACCCTGGAGATACACTTCTGCTAAAGGTCTGTCTCCCCCTTCTTTAAAGAAACATGCCTTATCATTATGGCCTTGGCACAGACACCAGCCCCCTCTTCATGTCTTTTGTTCCTCAAGCTGCCCATGCCACCCAAGACCCACACACACACACACACACACACACACACACATATGCATGGAGACAAACAAACATGTAGACACACACACGCGGCCCTGCGACAACCTGATTTCACTTTTAATTTCGACCATTTTGAACATGTCTTTCTTGCCAAATTTATTTCAAATAACAAGAATATCAAATCCCAAATTACCACTCTAAATCTGAGGAGCATTACGAGAAGCGGAAGATTGGGTTTAGGGGTCTGAGTTAAAATAACTGGCAGTCTAATCATCTGCACAACAATATTTGCTGTGAGGCATTCTAAATAGATTATCGCTAGTCCATCTGTGTCATCATTGATTTATAAGGCATTAAGCTGCTCGGGGAAGGGAGAGGGCCTTGCCTCCTTTTGCTGTTAAAGGGGCTTCTTGTCGAAATCAGGGGCACGCCAATGGAACAACTGTGGCGCTCGTCTAACCTCCCCTTTAATCGTCAGGCGAGAGGAAGTGGAAATAGGACGGGAGTATCGAAAAGGGAAGTATGAATCCAAATTTTCTGCATCTCTTTTTGTTTGGCGATACAAAGAGACTGGGAGGAGGGGAGGAAGTACAGGGGGGGGGGAATACACACAGAGAGAAACAAACACACATGCACATACACACATGCAGTAAAAAAAAAAACAAGGACATAATTAACATATGAATGCTATATGCAAATGTTAGGGAGAGAGCAGATGTTGTTGCATTTAATTGACCTATATGTGAATTGCATCCAAACCTTTCAGTGTGTTTTCTGGGCCCACTGAGTACAGTTTTGACTGGCTTTCTGGTGCCACGCAACGTATGAGCCGGGAGCACGACGATTTTTGTTTAAACATAACGAGAGAGATGGCTAAACATAGAAAAGAATAGAATAGAATAGAATGTAGTTTTTAGTTCAAATTAGAAAAGAAAATATGTATAACATTGGCGAAAACTCATTGTTTGTCCCTGGTTCTTTTTTCCGTTTTTCTTTACAGATGACATCTCTGATATAACTGATTGTATTTTGCTTACTAACAGGCGGGGGGGGTAGAAAGTGCATTTACTCAACTACTGTATTTGAGCACAATTTGGAGGTACTTTAGCTGAATATTTGGATTATATGTTACTTTATACTTCACCACAATTTAGAGAGCGCTGCTATACTTTTGACTCTACTACACGTGTTTGACACCTATAGTTACTGGTTACTTTGGAGATTCATATTTTACATATGAGCTCAATAATATAGATATTGTCGACTACCCAACAGCATACAGAAAAGCTAATATAACGATTAGCATCACCCCAGCTCGTGTCATTAAAATGATGCTTACACGTTAATAGACAAAATAAATCATAATTTACTGTATACGATCCTGTATCACTGGTAAAGGGGATATTGTGCATTATATGTTTTGTCATTGAAGTTAAAGTTAGCTTATAGGCTACCTCTTGAGATTTCAGTGCTGGTTGATTTGGTGAACCCTGCAACTCACTGGTGGTAATAGCAGCACTGTCCCAGCAACTCTGTCTCTTAATAATTATGTTTAAATATTGTCTGGAGGAAACGTACACGCTGCGTAGATTCAGTGTGCTGGCAAAAACAACGTTTTCCAGTCCACAAAGTGCTGCATTCTCATACCAGACAGGACTGCTGCGTTAGTCTCTGCATGATTTAGTCCGAGCTTAAAGCAGAAATTCAGCGCAAAATGATCCTAGGGGTTAAAAACACATGGGTACCGAGTCAACGGTTCTCTGGGATATGTTTTCATGCTAATCGAATGTGTCCAGTTTTAGCGCAAACCGCTAATTAGCTGATGAAGCTAGTCATCAGGGCACGGGTAAAGTAAAAAGAATTTGCTATTTCTACACCACTTACAAGGCTCAAAATAGCACCACACTTCCACGGTAGCATAATGAGGGTCCCTGCATGGAAACCGAAGCAGGTCACGACCAGTCGAACGCCGTGCAACCAGTAACCAGTACCATAGCTCATGTACGGCGTTCGTCGTTCGACTGATCGTGACCATTTTCCCAAGATGGCGCCCGCCTGTATACGTGAACGATACCGTCTTCATAATCTATTTTTTTAATAAACTGTCTGTACACTTACAAAGTTCTCAGTGCTTCGATTTGTAGGTGTTGGCTACCAAAGTTCTGTTGGTTTTCCGCATTAAAATTAAAAATGTGCGCATGCACTGGCTTTTGTCTTCTGTATCAAGTCCAGTACATGGACAAATGATTTGCTGTGAATCCCATGTGCACGGGTACGCACTTTGAATACTGCATGGGGGAGGCCGACTTCGCCAGTAACAATGAAAATTACTATATATATAGAGCGCCTTCGCCAAGCGCTGCCACATGCCACATAATCACCAAAATAACCACCAAAAAAAAAAAGAAACTAAATACAGAATGTAAATACACTGCATGGCTATTGCAGAAAAATACTGACCATGAATAGTATCAAAAATGGGGTCAGATATTATGAACATTTATAACTTTATAACTCTCTGACGCCTACTATGGAATGACCTGGAGTATTTCTTACACTGGGACATTTCTAACACTGCTTGAGCAGCCTATTTAAGGTATCACCCCCCCCCCATCTGATCCTGCAGGTAGATACAGAAACAGAGACATCAAAAACACAGAGAGAAAAAGGAGGGAAAGTCACGCATTTCGCACTGCTATGTTTGCATGGGCGAGCCATGAAAAACACAGATGCTATTTTCATCTGGACCTCTGCCTTTCTTTTTGATTCTTCTCTTTCCCCCTTCCCTCCATCTCTCCCTCCCTCCCTCCCTCCCTCTCTCTCTTTTACTCTCTTACTCTATCCCTCACTTTCTCACCCCCCCCCCCTCCCCCCCATTCTTGGGAATGTCATTAAATTGTATTAAATAGCCTTTTGTCCAGGGGGCAAGGACCACCCGATATATGATAATACATTAAGGCCCCAGTGTAGCAGCCACTGAGCCAAGACCATCTTAAGAACAAGCATGGTGTGTGCCATTGTGTGTGTGTGTGTGTGTGTGTGTGTGTGTGTGTGTGTGTGTGTGTGTGTGTGTGTGTGTGTGCTAAAAAAGTGGATGGCAATGCGGGGAGAAAAAAATAAAAATTGGAGAAGGGAGGATGAGGCAAGTTGGTTGGAGGAATATAAAGAGTGAGATATAGAGAAAGACAGAGGAAGGGAGGGAGAGAATGAGGTGGTGTGCCTGCCTGCCTGCCTGCCTGCCTGCCTGCCTGCCTGCCTGCCTGCCTGCCTGTCTGCCTGCCTGCCTGCCTGCCTGCCTGCCTGCCTGCCTGCCTGCCTGTGCATGTGGCTCCCTAACAACTTTGACACATACTAATAGAAACATACCTAATAAATTACAAGCTTTCAGGGTCTGGCAAGCTGACATTTTCTCTGTGCGCGGGACAATTTCATATCTGCGGCGCAAAGTCGAGGGGGCTGCTGGACCAAATTGCATCACACAGAGATGCCAGAGGATTAGCATAAAAATTAACACTTATATTTCAGCTCATTGTCAACCCCACTCCTGCACCGGCTGCCTCACAACAATCAATTCCTCTTAGAAATCTGATTAGATTCCATGACGCTTATTATCCCAGTCAGGTCTGCCTGCCCCCTTCCCCTCCCCTTCATTACCACACACACACACACACACACACACACACACACACACACACACACACACACACACACACACACACAGCATAGTCAGAGCACCGCCTGCCATGACTGCCCAGACCATTTGTTTAAATAGAATTAAGGAGAAAATAAATCTCTAGGTGAGGCATTTCTTTTTTGACAGATGATGCCTCATTCTCTATCTGAGTGTTTATCTTGTGCTTTCGTGTCCTTAGCCTGCATTGGAATCCACCCCCCCCCCACCCCGACATGTTGATCTTGTATCTTTTGCAAGTCGAGTTCATTTAAAACTCTCTTGAATGCTTTGTTGCAGTGATGCCTGGTGGTCATCCACAATAAAAAAAAAAATGATATGAAAAAATGAGCTATTATTCACCATGTTTTCTTTTCTTCTTCGGTAAGAACGAGCATTACGTTTAAGGATTTTCGATTAGGATCTCCCTGATTTGCCTCAGTCTTGTTTAGAATCAAATCCCGCTGCGGTTTAGTGTCTCTCTTTATTTCCACCTTCCCCGATATAAAAATGAACTCCTCCCGCATCTCATCCATCCTCAAGTACACGGGCTGTCACAAATGCTTTATGTTTACAGCAGAAACCTGGAATGGTGCGAGAAAAAAGAAGAAGAACAAGAAAAAAAATATCTCGTTTTGAGATCCCATGAGGCTGTCGCAATGAAATATTTGTCAATAACGCTCTCTGTTGAAGCACATTGCACAAGTATGTACTAAAAAGCACAGCGCACGTTGGGTGGCTTCGGTAAGACTCTTGATTGTTTAGACAAATGGCATTTCATCGCATCCAGATGTCTTTAAGCTGTGCTCAACTGCTTTCCAAGGCGCAGGCTGAATGTATACAAACATCTCCTCATAACTGCATTCCTCATCTGGGCCTGCGAGCGTCACCGCGCTCGTCACCGGGGGGCCTGGACGACAGCCCGCCCTGCCGAGAGCTCCCATTGGATATTTCGGTTTTTTTTCCCCCGAGGCAACCTTTCACACATCACCCTAAGTGCATTTTACTCAAGGACAAATGTTAAGGTGCTGTACTTCAACTTTTCTTTCCATGCCACTTTTTACTTCTATTCCAGAAGTACTTGTACTTTTCATTAAAAATTAATAAAAAAATAAACATCTTTGTTTGGTACAGATCCTGGCAAAAATCACACAATTATTAGAACTGTTGGGGCTTTGTAAATAAATTATAGAGTGTGGTCTAGACCTACTCTATCTGTAAAGTGTCTCGAGATCACTCTTGTTATGATTTGATACTATAAATAAAATTGAATTGAATTACTAGTTACTGTAAATCTAGCTGATTAAACACAAAAAGTTTGTGTTGGGTTATACATTCATATTATTAAAAAAAGGCATATATTGAAAGGATTTGGGGATTTTATTAGTCGATATCACATCACTCAAATAAGATTGATTTTAATTGGAGAATTGATTCATTTGAACCTAATGTAAATGGGTCTTCCGTTGCGGCAGTTGCAATCAGTGGTGGAATGTAACTAAGTACATTTACTCCAGTACTGCACTTAAGTACAAATATTGAGGTACTTGTACTTTCCTTGAGTCTTTTCCTGAGGCTCCATGCCACTGTCTACTTCTACTCCGCTACATTTCAGAGAGAAATATTGACCTTTTTACTCCACTAAATTCATCTGACAGCTTTATAGTTACTTTACACATTAAGATTTTCGCACACAAAACACACATGCAGTTTATGAAATACCATGTTTCATTTAAAACACCCAACAATGTAACCTAAAAGTAAAGCTGAAATTAAATGAAAAAAAACATAAAATTCTGGATTTCCCAAAGGGTGTCAAATCAGATACGGAGCTTTTGTTAAGTTATTTGTAAAAGCATTTTTTGATCGGGAAAAAAAAGCCAGTACAGGAAGAGCAAACAAGTGGCAGGGAATGAGGTGCACCCTGCCCGGGACAGGAGTTATGACATAACACTGGTACAAAAGGGTCCCGGATAAAGACGCCCACGGGGGCTGAGAGAGGGAGAGCAGAGAGAGAGAGAGGGGAGAAGGAACAAATCGTCTGATGTTCTAAGTGGATAACAACAGCTCCTGCTATGCAGCGGCGGAGGCGCAGAATAATTTAAACCAGCTACGCAGCTACCCCCACCCCTCCCCTCCCCCCCTGGCCACCCCTCTATTCTTATGTTAACACGGCTAAAGAGGAGCGGGCCACCCAGCAGCACGGAGCAGAAACTTAAGTCCACGCTTCAGGAAAAATAATCCATCTCTCTTTCTCTTTCTCTCTCTCTCTTTGCGATGTAACTTTACTCACTTACACACATACCGCCTGGTCAGGGGAAAAGGGCTGAAACAGATACGGAGCGCCGAGCACCACTGCATTTACTGTGCCTTTAAAGCATATTACTTTTCAGACTTCAGAGTTTGAAGAATAATAAACCCAGGGTGCTTAACTGAGCTATTTTCCCCCTTTCAGTTAATGCCATGCAACGGCGAGGCGGGGGCGAGAAGAATTCATAAGTCTTTAAATGCAGAGTAAACACTGCTTTCTTTGTTGATTGTAGAGCTCTGTTGTGTGTTTTTTTGTGGATCTGCCCCCCCCCCATCCTCCCCTACTTTTTTTTTTCTGCCTATCTCTCTTTTCTAATCTCCAAGCCGAAGGGCTGCCGTCGTGTTTGGTCTCCAAACAGCACATCTGAGGCACACACCTCGCTGACATTTTATAGGTTCAAATCCCCAAGAACGGGAAAAATTGGGGGAGAGGGAGAGAGAGGGAGAGAGTGAGGGAGAGAGAGAGAGAGAGAGAGAGAGTCATATTTTATACCGGCGGTTTATTTTAACGGGTGCTTGTAATTAACGCAGCATGTCCTCTATCTCCCAGCCATCTATGCCAAGGCCCTTTATTTAAACAACTTTATTGTGAAATGTTTGCGTTCTCAGCGTTCGGCCAGGGCCCACACACAGAATATTATTTCATACTTCAAGGAGAGAGGGTGGAGGAGTGTGGGGGAGGGGGGTGGCGGGGGGGGCTTTGGAAGAGTTTATGCTTTGAGCGGTTATTGTTTTTGATTACAGCAAGGCTCCCTATTTTTTTTAAATGGATCGAGCCCGGTAACCTTGCGCACACACATTTACTTACACACACACACACACACACACACACACACACACACACACACACACACACACACACACACACACACACACACACACACACACACACAGAGAGAGAGTCTCACACATCTAAGGACTCATACTGAAGTTGTGAGAGGCTGAAGGAGAACCTGTTTACAGAAGGGGTGTGCAAACCTGAAGCCTTTGCCCGGGCCAAATGTACAATCTCAGCGTGATTTATGAGTAAGAGCACTATTTATGTCCAAATGAGAGCTCTTGTTTAATGCTGCTGCTTGGGGGCTTCTTTTTTTTGGAGTGTGTGTTTGTGTTCTTACAGGGTTTAATGGAATTTGATGGAGGGATTGAGTGTTTACATTTGCCAAAATGACCCCGGAGGTAACACAACATACACAGGCCTTTTTTTTTTTCTCGCAGGCCATCCACCAACGCAACTTTAGCCGATCAGACCCAAAAAAAAAAAACCACATGTGTTGAGCATGCCGTTGCATTTTGGGATTGTCTACTTCTAAAGCAAATCTCTCGCGGGGGGGGACATATGATCACGGCCTACGGTGGTTTTGCAATATATTCAACATGTCCTTATAAAGAAATGGATCCGATGGCTTGGTAGACAGGAAGTCACACATGGTGTGAGCTGTCGGCACATTAGCAGCTACAGCGCCACACATTCCTGCACTTCGGATTCGCCTTGGTTGCTCTTTGTACGCGATGGCAACCAGTGGTGGGAGAAGTATTCACAGCCTTAACTTAAAGTGCTCATACTATGCTCATTTTCAGGTTCATAATTGTATTTAGAGGTTATATCAGAATAGGTTTACATGGTTTCATTTTCCAAAAAAAACTATTGTTGTTGTACTGCACATTGCTGCAGCTCCTCTTTTCACCCTGTGTGTTGAGCTCTCTGTTTTAGCTACAGAGTGAGGCATCACACTTCTGTTCCATCTTTGTTGGGAGTCACACAGTAAGGACTACTAGCCAGTCAGAAGCAGAGTATGAGGGCGTGCCACGCTAGCAGCTAGGTGAGCATTATAACGTGTGTTACAAAGTGACCACGTGTGTCTCTGAAGTAAAGGCTGGACTACAATAGAGCTGTTTGGAGCAGTTTGTGAACAGTGTTTTCTGTTGGAGATGGTAAGTCCCTTTGGGGTGGACTTTGGGCTTTTTCACTTTGTAAACCTATAACGTGCACAAAAAAGATATAACAACAACAAAAGAAAGGGGAAAAGCCAAAAAAGCATAATATGAGCACTTTAAGTAAAAGTTCTAATACCGCACTGTAAAAATACTCTCTTACAAGTAAAAGCCCCGCATTAAAAAAAGTTACTTAAGTAGAAGTATGTAAGTATCATCAGGAAAATGTGCTGAAAGAATTAAAATAAAAGTACTCAATGCTGAAAATGTTTTTCATTTTAGAAACTGGAAAAGATCTAAACAGTTCTGTCAACCAAATCAGCTGATCATTTCTACTTAACTTTTAGATTATATTGTTGGGTGTTTTAAATTCATAATGAAACATGGTATTTTAATGTGTAAAGTAACTAGTAACTGAAGCTGCCAGAGGAATGTAGTGGAGTAAAAAGTACAATATTTCTCTCTGAGATGTAGCAGAGTAGAAGTAGAAAGTGGCATGAAAAGAAGAGACTCAAGTAAAGTACAAGTACCTCAACATCTGTACTTAAGTGCAGTACTGGAGTAAATGTACTTAGTTACATTCCACAGCTGATTGCAACTGCCGCAACAGAAGACCCATTTATATTAGGTTCAAATGAATCAATTCTGCAATTAAAATCAATCTTATCTTATAAAATCCCCAAATCCTTTTAATATATGCCTTTTTTTATAAAATGAATGTATAGCCCAACACAAACTTTTTGGGGTCAATTCTCAATGTAAACATTAACTTGGTGCGTTATAATAAAAATAAAAAATAAAAAATATTTGAGGCTTGTACAATTTACAGCACCTGACAATCTCTTTCAAATCCAAGCTGAATTTGTTTTCTAACTTGTTCACGTTATATTGAATCAGAAATTGAATCGAATCGAGCCCTTGTGACTCGGAATCGAATCGATTGGGGAAATCATTGGCGACACCCAGCCCTCATTTATATTGAAACCAGACAATAAAGCGCATGTTTGTCTCATCTACACTGCGTGGTAATATGCACATTTTAGTTAGGATCCCCTCATAAACACAAACCATAAATGCATAGCAAACCTCATTCAGGCTATTATGGGTTTTCAAATGAGAATGCGACCCATGTGATAATATAATATGAAAATATGCAAAACAGTCTAGGTCAGCGGTGAAACATTTCTGATTCAATTCTTTGACCTTCATAAAACACAGCACAGCAGATATGCTGTTCTTATCATCTAATAATAAGAGCATCCACGCACATAATATAATATAATATCTTACGGTGCCAGTACATTAGCATGCCTGCTGTCCAGCAGATCAGATGGATCACAGATTGCCTTGGGGGAAGATAAGTTTAGTATTGTGTGCTTTTAGCTCACAGAGGAGATTGATTGACAGGACAAACCTGCAAGAATGACATAGAGAATGACTCATGACAGGAGTGTGAGCGAGTAGCGTATAGCTGCACCGGTGCAGCCTGCTGAGGCACCAAAAGGCACACCAACAAATGGGTCTCAATAGAGGGTTAGTGTAGCCTGGAAATCCAGACCCAAATCAGAATGATTAAGGGTCTGGAAATGAGCAATGAAAATTGCCCAACTCGAAGGGGCGGCACCAAGCATGCATTTGAAAATCTCACTACTCGCAACTGGATAACACTACGACCAATCACAACAATACACGGGGTGACGTATCAAGAGTCCCATACGCATAGCTACCAGCGGAGCTAACTGGTAGATTAAATTCTTAGCTACCAGCGGAGCTAACTGGTAGATTAAACTCTTAGCTACCAGCGGAGCTAACTGGTAGATTAAACTCTTAGCTACCAGCAGAGCTAACTGGTAGATTAAACTCTTAGCTACCAGCAGAGCTAACTGGTAGATTAAACTCTTGCTGTAACCGGTCGTCAAAACAGCAAAAACGTCTTCTGTTCCTCTTAGATAAAAAGCCAAATCTAACTCGTTCATTGTAGCGGCCAAAGCCGATTCAAACAACTGGTGTTCATCTGTAGCCATCTTCCAACGTTTACTAATGACTTGGACGTTGCTGCGCTGTCGTCATCAGTTTAGCTCGCCTCTGGCCCGCCTATATCAGATACACCGATGTGATTGGTGCAGCTCGATCTACAAGGGCAGAGTTAATGAGCATCATTACTGAATGCCGGAGTGACTCGCCGAGCAAATTCAAATTGTGATCTCCAGGGGTATATGGGTAGTGAGTGATGCCGTGGGCACCGCTAGCGTACAAAGTCTAGGGGTCCAAAGAAACAATGATTTACACTGAGAAAAGGGGTTGTCACAATTCACAAGGGCCGCAAACATTGCCAAGGCAACCTAAGCAGCTGCAGTGAAGATCATCGGTTGAACAGCAGCCTCTTAATGCTGGCCCGAGACCGTCGGTTCAATCTGTGGCCTCTTAAAAGTTGGACGTACTGTGCCCTTGTGTCTCATGTCAGCCAAAGCTTCCACGTCTAAGCGTCTCATTTGTTTTTCCATAACGTCCAGTATACGTCACCTAGGAGGGAATCGTTCTAAAACGGCCTTTTAGCCTCGTGAGCATCCGCTGATGAAACAACGGGGCAAGCTGGCTGAAAGTGAACATCTTTTGCATTTTATCCATATGCAACATGTAGGCTATACGCAGACGTAACACGTTTTTGTCTTTTTTTTTTGTTTTGTTTTAAAAGGCAAATAATCTAATTTTGATGGTTGTGAAAATGTATGAACAGAGAGAAGACAAGAGCTCACTACACTGCCACTGGAACAGAAAAGCTGCACTGTATTTAAAGCTTGGTGATATCATCGTGATGAGAAACACATATGCAGGGACATTCTTATGTTCCCCGTGGATTCAAGTGAGAAAGGAGGAAACTGCGAAAGCATTTTATTCTGAAAGGGACCCATGCTGGCCTTGTGTACGCTCCCCGTAGCTTTATGATGTCTGTGCTGCTGTGACAGGCGGCGACTGTTTGCTGCAATGTCTAAATGCAGCGCCGCACTTTACTCAAGCACAGCCTCTGACCAGACAGACCAAAGTATGTGAGCAGGGAAAAAAAAAAACAGACCTGCTGGGGATCATGATAATCTCATGTGTAGAGGAACTCAATTTCACATCAGACAAGTTTAAAAGGGTAGAAGAGGAGGTAGCTGTTGTTCTAAAGCCTCTACACTGTAAGTTATCAAAGCTAGTTCGCCAGCCTGCCAATCTAAGTCATAATCATTTATATTTTCAGTGGAGTTCATACTTTGCCATTAACGTTTGCATGCTAGCTAAGCTGCAGTATGAAATAAAAGGCTTATTTGGCTTTAAAAAGCTGTGTGCATTAGTCTGTCCTGTTTCAATTCCATCATCCCCATTCCTTTTTCTTCTTTCCTTCTTGCTGTCATTTTCCTTTCCTTGCCTGCTTCCCTCTCTCTCTCCATCCTCCCCATGCAGCCGTCCCTCAGCCTCCTCCTCCTCCTCCTCCTCCCCTCCCCCATGTGTTGTGGTTTGAGAGGCTATAAGGGGATGAAGTGAGGTGTAGACACTTCTTTAGCCTGGCGGAGGCCAAACAGATCGAATACAGAGAGCACCTGGCTGCTGGGTAAGCCGCGCTAACAACTCCTGTGCTCTCCCCCTCTTTCTTATCATCTTTCCTTCTCCAGTATACTGTAATTTCCCCATTCCTCTTTTGATTTAACTCATGTACTTCTTTTCCCAATGAACCAAATGTGTTGAGTTGGCATACACTTTACTGTTAGAGATAAAAAAACAAAAACAAAAAAACAGCCACTGTCAGACACACACGTCCAGAGCTTTTCTAACATTGTGTCGAGGCTGGCCTAAAGCAAACTCAAAGTGAAAGTGCTGTGCTGCCCAGCAAATAGTCTTTTTAAAGTGTATTAGGTTTTACAGGCTACTATTTAAAGGCATACCGTGCACAGCCCACACACACTTTCTCACTGCCTTACACAAACACATTCCCCAAGTGCTCTCCAGCCCAACAAGCAGGGGTAGTGGCCGTTCACCAGAGCTCTATCGATCGTACCTGGCTCCGCCAAACTCTCTACTGTGTCATTCAAACCTTTTCAATTTTTAATCACCAGCTTCAACATCAGAACACTGTCAAACACACACACACACACACACACACACACACACACACACACACACTGTATGTGCGTACTGTACGCACAGAGGAAAGAATGCAAGAGCCACAAACACACACACAGCTGCGAATGTACACAAATACATGCAGAAAACAGCCCTCTACTCTTATTACCCACAGTACTTCAAACACCCATCCATCCCCACAAACAGACACACACACACACACACACACACACACACACCACTCCATCACACACTATGCATACATTTGCACACATGTAAGCTACGAAGCATAATTCTGCAGACAAGAATTCTAAATGTTTTCAGAATTCCGATTCAGAATACTTTATAGATCCCCTCGGGAAATTGTAAAGTAGCAGTTGCTCACAGTCTATTTAACGCAGAACATAAGAGTAAGAAAAATTGAGTCAATAAGTGTATAAAATAACATAGTGCAAGAAATAAAAAGTAAAGCGAGTGGATTGTACAAATGCCATTGTCCTTCTTTGTTCTCTCAATGCCAGCTGACAAATAATATTTAGATCTACATGCCCACAGAGACTGTGTGTGTCTGTGATTGTGTGGCGTGTGCATGCGTGCGAGTGAGAGAGGCATTTAAACGCGTGTGTAATCACCTGGCCCTGTCTTGTGCCCAGCCCCAGACTGTAGCCAGCTTTGACCTTGGGTTCCGCCATATTCATTACATCATTAAGTTACCTCTTCATTAACTTTTCATTGTTTATGGAGGAGGCATCAGGAAGGAGAAGAGATGGGGGTGAGGTAGTGGTGGTGGTGGGGGCTCTCTATCAAAAAAAAAACCTTATCGATGACCGGGCCTCTGGGTCCTGTTGTATGTGGGGAGAGGGGAGGGGGGGTGTAATATGGCCGGGGCCGGGAAGCTACGATACCCATGCGCAGCATTAGCAGCATCTGGGAGTTTATCATGTGACAGCGGAGCAGTACCGGCTAACGTATTTCAAGATGGAGCATGAATATGGAGCGTCTACCCTAGTTTATGCGAATGCAAATGTAAAATTTCAAGCCAAAAGTAATACTCGGAATTGATGGTGGTGGTAAATATTCGTGAAAAAGGACAAGTTTGTGAACTGGCAACACCGATTTTGAGAATGAACAGCTAAACACGTTACACACTGGGACTTTAACCAGGCTGTTCTCATCAACCATTCGCACATATAACTACAAAAAGTAATGCACTCTAATCCGTAGGATACCATACGAACCCACTCATGAGAATGCGTTGTCTCAACAAATACTGCCCTAGTGCCGTTGAACATGGTACTCAACCCTCAACTAGAGGTCACAGGACCACTTGGTTTTTCAAAGACCCAATCTGCAAGTCAAACAGGGTCGGGGTTTGAGCTAGGTTCCCAATCTATTAATGCAGTCCTTGGATTTGTGTATCCATATGTTTAAAATCCAAATGGATCCGAGCAGACTCCCATTCAGCTCCAATCACGTGGTGAATCAGAATCATTGCCGGGAAAATGTTCTTTTTAAAAGGTGAGAGTGCACACCGTTATCTTGATTTGTAGGACAATGGTTGATTAGACTGTCCTCCCAAGAAAGACAAGAGCATGAGTTGTTTAATGCCCAAAATAGATTCAAGAAAATTCTTGTTTGTCTGGAGCAGTAGAGGAAATAGTGTAATGTTGTTAGAGAGCCACAAAGTCCACAGAGGGAGGAGGCCGGAGGTGGATAGAGGGGTCAACGAAAATGTCAGACATAGACACGGGAGACCGCTGTTCCTCAGCGTTGGTTTCACATGACAATGGCCGCAATTGTTCCCTACTCTTAACCAAGTAGTTATTGTTAAATTGCTTAGTAGGTTCATACTTATTAACTTAATTCATTATTGGGCTTACATGTCTTCTTTCCCTTGGCTGGCTGTGTATTGGCTCATGTGTTGACTCTGTTGAGCTACTCTTGGACTAAGAGAGAGAGAGAGAGCCTACCCCTCTTTGATTTCTTTATTTTACAAAATTATTAATACGATAAACAAAGTGATCAGGCGCTCAGCGGCCCGCGCCGGACCGCGTGAAGCTGCCGCGCCAGCCCGCGCGCCGCAGCCATCGTTTCAAAGCGGCCGCGCGCCGGTGCGAATGTTTCAAGACAGGCAGGTAATCACATACAGGAAAGCCACAGGGCGGGTAGATACTTTACAAAATAAAACAAATTTCAAAATAAAACACCAAAGTTCGTGGTGATTTTGGCTGTCTTGACTTCTCAGCTGTGTCTACAGCGAGACACGGGATCAGACACACGGAGAGAGAGAGACAGAGATGGAAGGACAGACAGACGGAGTGACACACACACACACACTGGTAGGGAGAGAGAGAAACGTTCTGCAGAATGCAGAGGAGAAGGATGGCTTTTCAAGATTTCAAATGTGGCATGTATTTAACGTCCTTATTGTGCATTGTGACTTTTTGCCCACATTTTTTGTTTTCCCTTGTGAAGATAAGCATTCGAAATAGAAAGTAGCCCACAATTTTACGATCTGTTAACATGAAACATCATCTATCTGAAATCTGATAGAACATATTTGCGAGTGCTGGCCTTGTAGCCACCAGGCGCTGTTGTGCTTCCACACCACTCTGGCTTTCTGTCATTAGCGATGCATCGCCCCGACCGCAGGCACAGATTGTGTTTAAAAAAAATAAAAAAATAATACAGTCCTTGCCAGCCACCATCTACCATTGCAGGCCAATTATAAATGGCAAATCACTATACAGCTTTGCTTACTCACTCTCCCCCCTTCTCACTCTCTCTTTAAAAACAGCAGTGCCTGGCCAGACTCCATTGCTTCTCTTGAATAACATGTGTAGACGGCCCTTTGTGTCGCAAGCTGCTGGACGCTTGTTAGTTCGCACTTTTTCACCGACAGAGCTTAGAGGGAGAGAAAGAGCGATAGAAATTCCTACTTTATCACCCAGTTTTCTGTGTGTAATCCTTCTCGATCACTTTTAAGTGATATGAACTCAAGTTCAAGGTAAACCGTGGTTTTGCGCAAGACTTTAGGTAATATTCATATGATAAAATGACTATCCAAATACTCTGGAGTGAAAGGCAGACTCTAAAGCACTTAACCAATTACTAAACGCTAATACATCAAGGAGAATTGAGCCTTCGGGGAAAAAAAGAGGGTAGAGGAAGGAAAAGCAGTAAACAAATTCCCTAGAGAGATGTTGGTACTGTATAACTTCAAACATGTTGAGTGAGAGCTTTATGCATGATATGGAAATCAAAAAGGAAACCAAACTGGGGCGAGGCAGCAGGAATGGGTTTCTCTTACAATTGCTACACCTTCGGTCTCTTACTTTCTCCTTGTATTTTAGTTTTTCCTGTCACTGTTTCTCACACACTCTCAATGACGATTAGGATTTATGTTCATAGAATTATTGCATTCATGAGGGGAAAAAAAAGGAAAGGAAAGAATGGGAGAAATAAAGAGAGAACAAAGCTGACAATTACTTTTGGGTATTTTTGTGGTTTTGGATGCCCGAGTCATTGCATTGCATTAGTCCAAACTCCCTGCAGACTCACAGCGTCTGAGAGAAACCCCTTTAGATTGCCCAACTTTTGACTTCTTTTTCCACATTAGCTTGCTATATTTGAAATTGTTTTACCATATTACCTCTCTGAAAGTGCTCTCGGAGACAAACAACAAAGTCCAAATATACAAAGTCCCATATAAGCCATGTTATTAAACCTGAGACAAAATCCGCAGACTGCAAAACTTGTAACTTAAACTGAAATTAAACAAAATAGCTGAGAGAGCATGATACTCCCTTTAAAACCCCAATCTCCACGATAAGCAGTAGCAAAGGACACAAAACATTACACAGGAGATAATAAGGGCAGAAATCAGGCCGCGTGCTCAACTCCACCACACTGTCTAAAGTCTTGCTATGTTTTAGGCATCCAAAACACCTAAATGACTGAATGGTGCAGTTGATATTATCTTGCAGGTTTATCTTCCAGAAAGTTGCACTGCTGAAATAATGTGTGCAAAAAACCAAAACTAAAAAACAGGTCACTTGTTTTTTAGTCAGGTTTATTGTGGCAGCAAATGAGATGTGTAATAATTGGAAAATGCAACTGAAAGGCCGGTTCAGCAGAAAGACAAAAAGAAAACATGTTGCTGCCTTCCTTCCTTCATCCCTCCCTTCTCTCCTACTTTACCCCCCTCTTTTACAGGCATCGCCATACCCTGTACTGCTGAGACTTCATTTACTTACAGTACAGTCGGGAGTTTGATTGATTTTGAAAAAGAAATAGAAAAAAAAAACAAGTTATTAGCAACATATCGAGAGGCAGCTTTGAAATCAACGACCAAAAATTGAATTTGTGTAGGCTTGCCAAAATGCCGAACGTTCTCGACCAAATTTGGAAGAATTACGATGAGAAGCCCTGGCCACAGAAAAGCCTCTATTTATTTAGTTGCTCATGTTCTGTAGTTATCTGACTGTTCTGAGTGAACAGACTTGAAAAAAATAGGTAGCAGATAACTACTAAATTGCAGAATGTGAAGGGGACGCTGAGCCATGAACAGAGTTCTCCTGAACAGCAGGAGAGTGAGCATCCTGAATCGGACTTCACTGCCACTTTCTCCACACGTTGGTATTGCCACAGGTGGAAAGTAACCAAATAGCTCCAGTAACTCATGTTACTGGAATTGAGTCTTTTTTTTAATGTAATTTTACTTTTTAAAGTAGATTTTAAAATCTGTCATTTGACTTTTACATCAGTATCTTTTGTTTGAAGTACTGTACTTTGCTACATTTTAAATCACATCCGTTACTGAGTAAAAATAAATAGAAAAGCTCTCTAATGTTGTTTTGCACCGTAAAACAAAATCAGAAAAGACTGCAATTTAATTAAATAAGTACAATAAGTACAAAAAATATATTAAATAAGTATAAATATTTTAAAAAGTATATCCCCCCCATCTCCCCGCTGTTAAAAAGCAACTTTTACTCTGATTAAATTTTAAATGAGCTACTATTTAGTAGATTTTTTTTTTTTAAACTGTAATTTTACTTAAATAATAGATCATTAAGTAATACTTCTCTTACTTAAGTTGAATATGTTTTCTACTCTTTCCACCTCTGGGTATTCCTGCTTGGAACATGTATGTCCTGTACAGCATGTACCAACATCAGATTACAGGGATTGTGGGTACTAAAGCAGTCCTCAGATCATTACCCCTCTGTCTGCCGCTGCTGTTCCAGCCACTAAGGAAGTGAAGCTGCTGCATGCACCTGTAAGGACGTCAAGGACTCTCTGTTTATTGGAACCACGCGCTCCTTGCCCGACGAACACAATGTGCTTCACTCTCCCGGCAGGGCAGACGGAGGGGAGGAAGTGAGACGAGCATCAGAGCGAACGCAGCAGTCGCGAGATGGGATGGATTTTTGTTTATCTGACAGGTAACATCCAACCTTTTTTCATCTCCGTCTCAGAGGCAGTTGTGTCTGCCTCACAGCATTACTGTCAAGCTGATCTATGACGGAACCGCTCTAACTTCCCATCCTCATGTTAGCCTTATGGCTCTAATCACAGATAGTATGTTCAACCCCTCGGAGCAGGCCCGTTTTTTTTTTCCTTTTCTTTTTTCAAATCTGTTTGAGGTCTAGGAACAAGTAATGCAGAGTAGTTGAGGCTGTAAATGCTATGATAAAAGTATGGAATCAAGAATATTCTTCACCGGTTCTGAGTTTAAAAAGGGAGCAGATTCGAAGATTAGCATTAGAGTTGCAAAGATTGATCGCTTAATCAACTAGCTGTCAACTATTAAATTAATCACCAACAAACTTTAATAATCGATTAATCGGTTTGAGTCATTTTTTTCTGAAAACAAATCTTTGATTCTAGCTTCTGAAATGTGACTATACTGTATGTTCTAGTTTCTTCTCTCTGTGACAGTAAACTGAATATCTTTGAGTTGTGGGTAAAACAAGACATTTGGGGACGTCATCTTGGGCTTTTGGGAAACACTAATCCACAATTTTTCACCGTTTTCTGACATTTTAGAGACCAAACAACTAATGGATTAATCGAGAATATAATCGACAGACTGATTGCCGATCAAACCGGTCCTTAGTTGCAGCCCTAACTAGCGTGACGTTAGCGTGTGCGGACATATGGGAAGGCTTCTACGCTCTGAAACCACAATATAACGTAAATATTGCACATTTAACATATGTAAGTAATCTCTTAATCGAATGACGATCTGCAGAAAATGAAATAAGTCAAACTTTACAGAGATGCCCTTTTCAAATTTCATTACGTTATGACTGTGCACGTGGGCCGTCTGTGTATCCTGCTGTGGTTTTCTGGTTTAGTGTGACGCACGGCACAACAGTGACGGGTTCTGATTCAGATCAACTTCGCATGTGTAAGCAGCGTTCAAAACATTTCAAAACACACGTAGGTTGTTGCTACAACTGGAAATATGAGTCGGTGAGCAAAAAAACTGCAGAGGTGACTTGGATCAATGGCGTTCGCGCTGAGGGTTACGGTGCATCGTCATCAGACCACACACAGAGCTCACACGTCCCCGCAGCCTTCGCTCTATGACGGGGGAGCGCCGCGAGGGAAATGAGGCACTGTGTGTATGAGTGTGTGCGTGTGTGCGTGTGCGTGTGCATGTGTGAGGGAGAGAAAGACCTCGGAGCCCTGGGGACAGTGTGTCACATAAGCTCCATCACAAGGCCGCTTTATTGGGCCTGGCATGGGTCAGACCCCTACTGTCATCTTCAAATATGCCCGCCACCTGCTCACACACACACACACACACACACACACACGCTCAGACATCCATATGTGTACACGCTCACCACACACACACACATACACTCATGCATACACAAACCAGCACACATGGCTTGCAAAGAATTCATCTGGTGTTTTCTGGTAATTGCAACAAAAACACCAAATCTGGACATGTCACATTCATTTCCCAGGACCCCAGAGTGGAGGCCTAATTTCAAACAGCCTCCCCCTCTCACACGCAGACCTCTGTCTTTTTTTTTTCTTCTCCACCCTTCTTCTTCTTCATTTTTCACCCTCTCATCTCATAAGAAGGGGGGGAAAAAAAGCCAGTCTTTATACACCGGCCAGTAGTGCAGACACTTATTTGCTTAAGAGAGGCAAAACTGACTGAAATTCTTTATTCGTCTACCCGGAAAGCGTTCATGCCACTCTGCCTTCAGATTCCACATGTCTAAGATATATACGCCCAGGCCTCGGTGCCAGGGACTCGGCCACCAATAATTTAAATCAGCAACGCAATAAGATTTGCAACGCAGCCACAATCAGCTCTGAATGCATGAAAGCAAATCAGCCGCTTACTCCCCTCTTTTCCAACTTATGCCAGTCTAGTGTTTTTTCAGTAATTTCAATACAATGTAGATTTAGTACATCAGGCATGCTTTATATATATATATATATATATATATATATATATATATATATATATATATATATATTCTGCTGTTTTTGTCTTACTTTGCAATCAGTTCCTAGTCCGTTGTTTAGCTTTTGATACGTATGTGATTGCATTTATTTGCTTCCCACATACAACTGGCACACTGAACTATCCATTATCACAAAATTAGCCCACGTGTGTAACAGTGAGAGTGTGTGTGCGTGTGCTCCCCCCCCTCACGAGCACAAGTGTGGTTGTGTGTATGACCGTGTGAATCGGTGTGTGCGCACATGTCTGTTCTGTGTGATACTGTGTGCCTGCTTGCATGTGTGCATGTGTGTGTGTGTGTGTGTGTTCCCTGATGGAGATAAGTCTGAGTGGTTAGGAGGGAACAGATGTCAGCTGGTGTCGGCTGCCAGGAAGACTGAACAAAGCCAATCACGTTACCTTCCTGTCCAAAACGCATGGCAGGGAGAGACCTGCATCTAACAACAATTTGCGGTATTAACTCTGAGCATGCCACCCTGCCTGCAACCCTCCCCACCCCCCCACACACCCTCAAACACACACACACACACACACATATAAATACACACACCACCATCATACTGTTTGGAATAAATCTGGTAAATGACTGGTGGAGATATGAAAGATTGCAGGGGGAACTAACAAAATGGCGTCCGTAATATGATCTGCCCCTTGTTGCTACAGTAGCTTAATCATTCATAAGCCTGTACAATGGAATGACTGGCAGGCATTACTCGTCTCTACCAGGATCCTTTGTTCCTTTTCAAAAAAAAAAGAAAAAAGATTCCTAACTGTTTCCCTTTGCAACCTATCATTCATTAAATCAGATACGTCTGAACGCCGTAAAACTGTGTGTTTTTTCTTCCTAACAGCAGTATAAGCTCGTCAAAAAAAACAGTGTTTAAATGTTAACCGACTCAAATAACTAATGCTCCTTTCTCTTCCCTCTCCCTTCTGTCTCTCTTCCAATCTCTCCCTCTCGTTCTGTCTCCGTCGAACACAATCATATTAGCGGTAAGTTCCTTCATGCTCTAGGATAAGAGTGCAAAAAAGCTAATTTGGGAGAGAAACGCACAGATCTTGATTCTTCTGGAAGAGAAGAGTGAGTCATGCAGAAAAGCATATTCACCACGTATCATAAACAATGGGACTAGCACGCCCACGCGTGCACGCATGCAGTAACAAAAAAAACATATCTGAATCGCATTGTGAATAAGGACATATGTCAGAAATGTCCAACGGCATTAGCATTTTATTAAACAAATGCAAAATGCAATTATATGTCCAAACAAAGCCTAGCTCGGCATATGCGGTTTCATAATTCTCTAAACACTGATGAAGACCAGTTTTTACAGTAAGAGGCCAGCAAAACCACAAACTCCTTGTCCTGTCGAGCCAGCCAGGCAGACAGACACACATGTCCCCGCCGGGCAGCAAACTAAAGGACCGGACCGCCGCAGCCGGCCCTGATGGGCACGGGGCTGAAATGGACAGCCCTGACAAGGAGACGTCCCGTTTGGGCCAAACGCACAAAGGTGACTGGCAAGACCAAAACCAGCTGAACCAACTCTAAAGTCATCAGATCCGGTCCAGCATGTTGGAACAAAAAAAGAGTCAAAAAATAAATAATCTGCAGTCTATACAGAGACTGTTGAAACTAGTAGATCTGTAATCTGTGATGGTTAGTTTTTTTTGTCGGCTTTTTTTTGCTTGGTTTTGGCTGCTACCATTCCCTGTCGTGTCACCCAAATGATTGCCCTCGGTCCTGCATTCTGTCTTGTTCACCCGGTTTTGTCTCTTATCGTTAAATTAAAAGGAAAGAAGAAGAAAAAAGAAACTAGAGGAAAAACCGCAAAGAAAGACACACTTTAAGACAACAGACTAAGCATCCAAATGTGTGTGTGTGTGTGTGCGCGCGTGCGTGCGTGCGCGCTAGTTGCCTTGGCATCTCAGCCTTGACTGACAGATCCTTTGAGATTGTTACAAATCTGTTGACCTCTGACCTCCCCGCTGAGTTGTAAAAACCACACTCCATTTCCCTTAAGACTTTAACAGCCTGCACAAGTGGTGTGTGCGCGTGTGTGTGCGCGTGCATGTCCGTTTGCCTCTGTCAGTGTGTGCGTGCCGCTGTGTGTGTGTGTGTGTGTGTGTGTGTGTGTGTGTGTGTGTGTGTGTGTGTGTGTGTGTGTGTGTGCGCGTGTGCGGTGTAACCCTGAGGTTAAAGAGCAATCTGCAGCCAATTAAGCGCTTCACCAGGAGGGCCCTGCCTCCATGTATGAGAGGAATGCACTACGAGCTTAAGAGAGAGGGACTTGACTCAATGCTTTGGAAGCAGTATATGTGTGTGCAAGTGTGTGAGTGTGTCTGTGTGTGTGTGTCTGTGTGTGTGTGTGTGTGTGTGTGTGTGTGTGTGTGTGTGTGTGTGTGTGTCACGGTTGAGACGTTTACAGTGCAGGTTTGTGTGCTGGTAACAATTAAGTGTCAGGGAGCTAATGTAAGGGTTCAAAAGTTCACCAGTCACGGAGACTGGTGTTGCGGAGAGCCTGAAAGCAGCAGGCCTGACCTAAAACGTACCACCTAGTGAGCCAATCACAGACTCCCAAACCTCTGAGGACCAACAGTTGTGGAGGGTAAAAGCGTACTGATACGCATCAATGTGTTTGTTTCCCCTAAATGCACTCTGTCACTACTAAATGTTGCTTTCTTTTATTTTTTATGTTTTTTATTTTAGATGGATCTTATTCTCTTGGGGAATATGTGTTACTATTTGTGGCGCTGCTTTCTTCCTTTTGGTTGTCTGGAATAACATACCTACATAAACTGAAGACATTTAAGAAGTCTTTAGTGTGAGAATTAAACGTTGTAAAGCAAAAAAGATTAAGACAAACATTCCCCTCGTGTCTTGGTCCTATTTGATCATTTTATTAGTGGGCCAAAAAATATGGCGATTGTGTTGTAGCGTAAAGCTTTCATCCGAGTTAAGTAACGTTTTATCTTAGATGGCCCCGAGACCACATGTTTGCCTCACGGTACGTGGCAATGTACCCTCTATCTGTAGACCCCTCTTGTATGACAAGAAATAAAATGAAAACGAATAGGAAGAAATGTCAGGATGAGAATCAGAGGATCATACAGAAAGTATATTAGCGTGTTCTCTTTATAAAGTGGCACACCGTGCAATCAAGAGCAGGAAAGGGAGTGTAAGCTACAAGACCAAACTACTGTATGTCTTTGATTGAAGGAGCTAAATGGAATTCAGCCATCATTCACCGTATCACACCTGTGCTTGTCCTACTGTGACAAGTCAGGATGGCACCGGCGGAAAAAAAGGATTATTGCACACCGTAGCATTCAAACCAAATGTTTATATATTTATATAGTGTTCCTAACTGTGTGTTTGCTTTTTTGACATTTCTCTTTGGTTATGATTTATGATTCAGTGTTTTCTTATGTGTCAGTTAGAGTCGAGAAAAGATAAATACGGCCATCTGTTAGACGGAAATCCCGTTCAGAGCAAGGGAAAAAAAAAAGTATGTGGAGCAAAGTGAGGAGAGGCAGTGTGAAAGCAAGAGGGGCAAGGAGAGGCAGGAAGGAGGGTAAGGTCGATGTCCGTGCTGCTCCCCCCCCCCACCTGCTCCTCCTCCCAGCAGCCCCTGCCATCCATCAGTGAGTGAGCAGAGAGGATCGGGGCCCAGAGTAATGAGCCGTAAGCCCCCTTACACGTGTTGACGCGCCGCTAAATAAGATCCATTTACCTAGGCTACCGCCACCGCGCCCCGCCGACGACTGGAGGAGAATGCGCCGCCCCCCGCCGCCCCCCCGACGCGCCTCAAACACACCTCTTGTCATGCACGGCCGTGCATTCTGGCGGTTCCTGTGTGCGAGCACACTTCCGTTCCTCTCTGGCTGATATAGTGTCTATCTGTAAATCTGCCTGTGTGTGTCTGGGTGAAAGAATATCTACGTTGTTTGTGCTGTGTGTGGTGTGTGTGCGTGTGTGTGTGTGTGTGTGTGTGTGTGTGTGTGTGTGTGTGTGTGTGTGTGTGCCTGTGGGCAGGGAGGACGGCGTGGTTATCCAGTTACTCAAGACAGACAGAAGCAATCGTTCTCCAGTTACAGAGATTTGTCCTAGACTTGAGGGCATCAATGTCAAGTGTCGAGGCCATAAGGGTGTGTGTGTGTGTGTGTGTGTGTGTTTGTGTGTCATGGGAGGAGGACCATACATGCAACCTTCCCCGCTCTAGGTGAGCCACACTGAGGGTTAGTTATTACCTTCATGGATGATTTTGCGGGGTTTTTTTTTATTTTAGGTGTGTTTTAGTTTTCAAGATTGTCCAAAAAAAGTTCCTCTTCAAGGATTACTACGGAAGAGGATTAGGGCCAATGTGAAACATGCATTTGAGTTGCGAGTTTCAAGTCAGAATTCTGACTTTAAAGTCAGATCGCTGAGAATGAATGACTTTAATCTAACAATTCTGACGTAACAAACTCAGACCTCAAACACTTTGTTCACATGCGGCCCTAATCCCCTTCCGCAGGTTACAGCCACCGAAACAGAAGGCCTATTCACAATGTGCGACGGGCTACACTGGTGAAAAGTGCGTGTCATACTCGGCCCCCCCATGTGAAAACCTGCCACTGTATGGGGAGCAAACACTGCCGATACAAAGCATCCTCACATAACAAAGGAGCCGAATGGTGAGAGACACAGAAACAGAACGGGATGGGAAGAAGGAAAGGGACAGAAAAAAAAGGTTTGCAAATGATAGTTAAAGGTGGGGGTGGAGGGGGGGGAGAAAAGTGAGGCAAAAGAGAAAGAGCCACAGGAAAAAAAGAAAAGAAAAAAAGAAAGCAGGCAGAAAAAAGGACAGATGAGTGAGCAAGGCTTTAGTAGCGCTGTTGGGGTGAAAGAGAATGCCACTAATAATGAGATGTCTATTTTACCCACCAGCTCTCTGTCCTCTCGCTGCTACGCCTGTTTTCCTCTGGCCCCCATTATCAGTGCACTTGAACCCGGGGATAACAATGAGTTCACAGAGATTGAGAAGTGCCTAGGCCTTAATTGTATGTATTTAGTCACGCAAACAGAGGCAATGGCCTGAGAACGCCTAGTTAGCCAATGACATCATTTAGCCACACAGCCACTTTAACTCAATGGGGCTGCTGTTGCGTACAGCTCTCTGTCACTTTGCCCCCCCCTATCTCTGCCTACCATCGCTCCGTCTGTCTCTCGGCCTTTAAATATTCCCTAAAATCATACTTCAACCTCTATCTTTTTGTCTTTTTTTCCTCCTCTTTCACAAGGTCATTCCGTGTGTGACGTTTCTTTCTCACACTGTGTATTTTTTTTAGTAGAAGCTGGCGTTTAGTCTGCATTTGGACATTTGATATATATGAAAAAAAAAACGTCTATTTCTAATACCCAAGATAAAAAAATAAAAATAATAACATAAAATTGTGTCTCTGCTCATCACAGTTTCCCAGAGTTCCCAGGGTGACACGTTCAAAGTGCAAGTTTTCTCTAGCAAACAGTATTTCATGTTTTAAATGTACACTTATATATCAAACAGATAAAATCAGCAAATTTTCACATTTCAGAATCTGGAAAGAGGGAGATTTTTTGCTTGATAAATAATCAATAATCCAAATATTTCTGGGATTATCAAAACTATTGACTTGTTTTTTTGTCGATCCCCTAAACAATTAATCAACTCATAGTTTCAGCAGGATTTGAGTCAAAGAGCTGATTGTCTTTATGATTTCTTCTTCGTTTGTTTTATTTGCTCTCTGCTCCGATGACTGACTGTGTGTGTGTGTGTGTGTGTGTGTGTGTGTGTGTGTGTGTGTGTGTGTGTCTGTTTGTTTGCATGCATACTTTTGTCGATCAATGGTGGTTGCTGGCAGTCACTAAGATGATGATGGCACCGAGATGTTAGTGTGCCTCACTTGCTCGGCACAAAGAAGGGTATGTGTGTGTGTGTGTGTGTGTGTGTGTGTGTGTGTGTGTGTGTGTGTGTGTGTGTATAAAAAGGAGGGGTGCTTCTCAAGCAGGGGTGTCAGCACTTGAAAAATCAATCACCATCTGGGCTCATTTCATACAAAGGACAGAGGGAGGGGAGGATAACTCACAAACACACACAAACTGACACACGCACATACACGCACACACTTCTTGCATCTTTCATTTCATGCAAAGACAACAGAGGGCAAAACTGTTCAGCAGCGAGGTGCCCCTCTTGTCTCCTGCCCTTTCCGTTTTAAGTGAGCACACACTCCTCGTCTGGATCCTGCTGCTATAAAAGCAGGTGCAATTTCCTCCTCTGCCCTGCACCTCCGCTGGCCATTTTCAAATCGGAGGTTGCAGCGGTTGCAGCGAGCGGCAAGTGTACAATTGAGAAAGGGAAAGGTGGAATACGGAGGGGTGTTTTCAGTGGAAAGTACCGGCCACGCTGGGGCCTTTAAGCCATTAGCCCGGTGCTATGTGAACACACCGCATCAGCGCTGGTGAGCAAGGTCACCCAAAGCAAACATGGATAAGAGGAAAGAAAAGCAAAGATTCATCTGCTTGAGCTGGCACCTCAGGTCAATGGGTTTGCCTCCTATTCACCGCAGTACAGTCCTCATTTACAGATACGGCTTTAACACCGCTTTCAGAAAGAGTTTTCAACTTGTGCATAAGGCACTTTCATGTGAGAAAAGTGAATGTTTTATGCAAACAAGATTTTTTTTTTTTTTTTTAAAGTATACACAAAAAGCGTCAGGGGTTGAAAGCGTGTGTGTGCATGCGTATGTGTGTGACATGATTTTTGCTGCGGCGCTGCCTCCTTTCAGTTGCACAGTTGTGTGAGAAATACCAGTGGCAGAGGCTGCTGAGGCAGCGAAAGCATTTAATACTCAACAAACAGATATCTAAGCCCATATCCAATAGCTAGACAGCACTGTAATGTGACCTACATACTAAGTGAATAGGAATATTTTTTTTTTTGTATGTAGGTTGGGGTGCGGTGGGGGGTACAGGGCACAGGTTTGGGGGTTTAGGAGGGGGTTATGAACACAACTCATTCAAAGGTCGGTAATGAAAATAGTCCTTTCTGCTCCCCTTTTGCCTCCTCCTTCGCTTCCACTCTCTTTCTCCTTGCAGAGCAATAAGAGAAAGTACAGTATACTGTAACAGGACATATTGTGCCCTCCTGGGCATTGAGCTCTGGCTCTCTTGTCCCCGTGACCCTCTAAAAAGAGGACTTTCTCTCTTTTTCTGAGAAATTAATTAAATGACAAGTGGAGAGAGCCATGTCTTTCCTTTTTTTTACTGGGATGCAAGAGGTTGAAGCAGCCGTCTCTGGGATGGGGCCACCAAAACTCAGACATAATAGTGACTACCTACTC
This sequence comes from Perca schrenkii, assembly GCA_025617405.1. Classification (NCBI taxonomy): domain Eukaryota; kingdom Metazoa; phylum Chordata; class Actinopteri; order Perciformes; family Percidae; genus Perca; species Perca schrenkii. The sequence goes on from CM046787.1 coordinate 5,246,774, forward strand.
TTATACATCCCTTAAATACTGTTAAAGGTAATCTAAATGAATGGTGTATGAGCACATGACCTTTTACAGAAACGTGACACATAAATGCCATCTTTTCTAATTTCATGTGTGTCATTTGTTTGGATCGCCATTATGTACCTCACCGTTTAACATTATGACTGCATGGCTTGACTATTTTTGGTGCCAAACCTTGAGAAGGGCACTGTTTCAGCTACTTGCAGGGCACAGAATTTAAAAGCCCATTATGCATAATTTGAGGCAGAAATGGACAGATTCACTTTTGGAAAAAAATTTTGATAGGTTTGGATCCCAGTCTCAGCCTAAAAATTGATGAATGAAGAAATGCACCCATGCACGCACACGCACGCACGCACACGCACGCACGCACACACATAAACACACACATCCAATCTGCCTGGCCACATCAACAGAGCAGGTGTCCTTAGTAATGCACCATTGCGCACTTGGATCTCTGCATCTCAGAAGAGAGGGAAATGAGGGAGGAGGGAGAGGCAGAGAAAGAAATAAAGGACAGTTAGAGGAAAAGAGAGGGAACAAGTGTCAGCGGGGGTATGTGAAGGTGTATGGTAGCTAGCTGCTGGGATGTGGAGGTATCCAGAGCAACTAGAGGTAACCTAGACCACGTGCGGCCTGCCTCCGACTCAACGTACCAGTGAAAACTTGTTTGAATGCACCTCATCGCGCTGGTTGTTTTAGGGACGATCAGAAAGATCAGAAGATCGAGATGTTGTTTACTTTCGGTAATCCATATAAGATATATATAATATTTATCAGAAAAACTAAGCGGAGAGAAAAAAAAATAAAAAACGTACATAGTGAAGACCATGCCTTTGCCCCCCCCTGCTGAGTCTCAGCAACATGGGACATAAATAACCATTATGAATCATGCTGTTTGGTCTCACCCTGCCGTTTCTCAAAGAAGATCTAGTTTCCATTTAGCCACAATGGTGATGAGCAAGCCTCCTCAAGCCTCCTGCGATCGATTTGAAGAAAAGAAGAAGAAGAAAAAAAAATGCAACCAAATAAAACAAGTTATGTGTTTATCTAGTGCTTTCATTGCCAGACCCAGGACCTTTTATCCAGTTTAGTATCCCGTTTTCAGCCTCTGTGTGTTTACATTTCGACTCGTCTGCCTAATAGGCTTGCATCCAGGCTAAAGCTACATGAGGCCAGAGGGCGGACCCACAACAAAACAGCCGCGCAGCTCAGATGAAAAGACAAACTGCTGCACCCTCGGTTTGCACAACAGAAGAAGTCGGAGAGGTTACCAATTTACTTTCACAAAGAATAAGACGCAAAATAACTTTCATTGTGGTTCAAATGGGATAAAACGGGAGTTTGGAGAAATCTAAAATGCCCAATTAAGAACGCTCAATCATACCATTAGCGGTGTCGTGGATCCACGTCTGTGTAGAAGCCTGTCGCCTTTCCTCTCTGGCGTCAGTTCTGAGACAATGTCGTGGGTGGTTCAGTCGCAGACTCTTCTTTGGCCTAAAGAGATTACCCTACACAAACTTTATCCCGTGGCAAATCTATCCTTAGACCAGGCATTTTTAAAACCTTGTAGCAGAAATCAAGCCCCTATTCAGGGAATCCCCTTTGTAGAACTTAAATACATCCCAATGTGTCGATCGACAAAGGCCTCTACCCTTCCTCCTCGCTCTCGGTGAAACACTAAGTTTAGGATTGTTCGCCGTGCCTGTGGGTGGCTTTTTTTTTTTCTTCATTCTTCCTTTATTTTGCTCTCTCTTTTGGAGCATTAGGGCGACCAGCCATTGAACCACAACGGCTACTATAAAAATTCATCAGGATTAAAATGACCTCACACGCAAAAATTAAAGTTTCCCGATGTACACAATAAGGGCCTGTATCTTTTTTAAGACATTCTCAGCTTCCTTGGGAACAGGATTGTTTCTCGACAAAGTGGTCTCTACTCAACAATGAGCACCTTTCAGACACACACAGGGACTGCCTTTAGAGCCGCGCGGAGAGACGGATTTCACATATCAATCAAAAGAGGGAGGGGGAGGGAGAAAAAGGGCCCTCGTCTGGCGAGAGTGGTCCTTCAGGAACCATGAACAGATTCAAATGGAGTATATGCTTTTCTCTCTTACCGCCACTATTCATAATAACAGAGGACACAGGAGTAGTGGAGAGGGAGGGGAGTCCTCTTTACACGTTTCTTTTTTTCCCTTTTCTCGTCTTTTTTTTTTTCCAGACTTGTCTTCCCTTATATGGGGATTGAAGCATGGTCCCTCAGCCTGGCCCTGAAATAATAAGACTGTAGTGGATGCCTAGATTGTACAACATTGAAAAAAAGTTGCTTTGTGAAGAGGCCACTGTATCCAGTCTGTGTGCAAGCTTTCATGTTCTTGAGTTTGTTCATGCAAGGCCTTGTGTGTGTGTGCGTGTGTGTGTGTGTGTGTGTGGTGGGGGGGGTCATTCCATTACACCTGCGCGATGGCATAATGAGCCCATGAGTGTGTGCACTGGGCCACAGCCACCCACTGCGCCAGCCATGCACACCACCGCCGCTAATCATGTTGGAAATGAATAAGGTGTCAGAGCAGGTAATTCACAGCTGTATTTAAAGCACCTCAGCCCAGATATAAGGTACATAAAACAAATTAAATATAGTATTCCATTATGGATTTTCTTTTAGTTTTTGACAGCTGTATTAATGGCCACAACGCAAAGGTCTTCTTATTAGGCCACTGGCTACATGTTTTCACCTTCTTCACTTTTTTTAAGCCAGGGCATCTCCGACTCGTAGCTCATAGATCATAAGAATAGAGAGAGAGGAGAGTGGGAGAGAATTGGCTAAAAGCTACGGAGTCAGTTTAGTGTTCAAGTTACACCAGAACTGTGAGACTGAAGTTATTTTCACAACACAGAAAACTGATCACATATTTCAAAAATAAATAAAAACCTGGCTTCTCTTCATTGCTGATTCAGACACTACACATGTATTACACAGAGTAGAAATAAAGACAAATGGGTTTAGTATTTAAGTTGCATCTTTGTAAGAATTTTGAGACAAAACCGAAAACAGATGAGGAACAATCTGAGGGCTAGTCCATTCCTCCCAATAATACCGTACTAAAGTGGTGTGTTTTTACTGTAAAGCCATTTCGTTGAGGCTTTTTGTATTTTTTTTTAGTAACAGCTACGCCATCTATAACCTGACTGCGCCAGATGGATCGCTTCGCATTTGCTCGGCATATCCATCTGGGAACTTTCCGTTGGAGAACTTTTGGGAAGGGGCGGAAATACTGGTTAGCTGATTGGATAAACCATCGGTCTATCATCACCTATTAGGGTGATAGACGGGCCAAATCAACCAATCAGATCAAACTTTTGCCGAAACCAGTCGGGAGAAGAGCAAAAACATCTTCTCCTCCGAGAAATGCCTCCAGTGCCTTTTTTTTTGCTCTTCTTTCACTGAAGGAATACTTTCTAATTCGGATAAAACTTGTGCTACGCTCATCTCATCCGTGGAAGCTGCCATGTTGTTTAGACTGAACAGTCGCTTCTCGTTGCGTCACACCTAAACCCCAATGCTGATTGGTCAGTCGTTTGGCGAACGACTCCAAATTTTCTCTATCTCAAGACGCCAGGCTGATCTGCGAGTGGAAAACTGGAGTTCGCGAGATCAGGACGGTCTCCGAGGCTAACGCATCTTTGGAAAAACTAAATTCTTCCAAACTATCATTTCAAACCTAGAAGTAAGAACATTTTATTTTTTACGAAAATTTACGCCATTTTCTGTTTGACAGATGGTCTTGAGTATTAGCAGGCATCTACAGACAGAGACATAAGAGAGGGCAAATCTGGGAGATTACCACATGTTTGTTCACTGCCTCGTGAATTACATCATTTCACCCTGCTTAGACCTCAGTCTGACATTAAAGTGGATCTCAGTGTAACTTGGGGGGTGGGGGGGGTGGTGGTGTGTATTAGTATTCACTGCATGTATGTGTGGCACATGTGTGCTATTTTTAAATAGGGATGCTGTGAAAGTGTGGAATTGGGGACAAGGCAGCCTTGCACCGGGCCGTGACACAGACTTATGTTAAACCTAATTAGATCATGATAATAGCTTTAGGGCCCCAGTGATCAATGCTAGAGGTCTGTGGAGATGAACTTTCCTTAAGTTTCATGCCGCATGCTGGTTGTACTCAATTATTTTCAAAACACACACACACACACACACACACACACACACACACACACCAGAGTGGTTTGCAGACACTGTGTTATACGATAGCATTATTTTATATACGTGTCTGCATATCATCTGTCTGTTTCAATGGCTTGCCTTTCTACTGTTGTAATGAATGTGTACAATATGGTTGGATCAATATACGTATGTGGTCAGTGTTGGACTAATTCAAATGTGAAATAGCGTGCATCAGTGCTACATCCCCCACTGATATGATGGACATGATTCAGAATTCCTTGGGTACCGCTTTACAAAAAGGCTACCATTTTTAAGAATGGATTATAGTTAGTCTTAGTTCATTAATTGGTGCTACCTTTTGGCAGTTGTAGATAGTAAGTAAATAATTCATAAATGGTGATGTGTTTCACACTTTACAATAAGGTTCCCTCATGCCAGTTACAAAATAAGAAGGTCAGTAACTCATATCATATATATAAATGGCAATGTTTTACACTTGACCTTTTAGCAGTTATAATTATAAGTTTGTAACTCAAAAATAAATGGTCGTAGAAAATGAGATGCCAGGAAAATATCAAGATGAATGCACTCAGTGAACCAATATCAAGGATGCTGGCTGATGGAGAAGACCGAGTAAGGTGAGTAACCTCTCTGAAGCTTAGCAGTACAGATACAGGTGGGCGCCCTTTCTGAGCGAATGAGTTATAAGATCTTATTAATGATTCATAAAGGGTTCACAACCCAATTAATAAACTAACTACAAACCATTCTTAACCCTTGTATTGTCTTCCCGTCGACCATGCACTTGTTTTTCCCCCTTCGGTTTGGTTTGCCTGTTTATAAAGGATAAAGTAGCCTATAAACGATCACCCAAATCTGTGTTACATACTTTTAGCCAATTTCATAACTTATTACCACTAGTTTTACACTTCTTCATGGAATCGATGGTGAATAAACCTCATTTAGATGATATTATGCCGAATTTATGAGTAAAATAAGCAGAAATTACGAATTATCTTGACTAATAGTTAAGGTCAGAGAAACATATGTTTCTAGTTGATCACAGATTTTCGCCCGGGTAGACCATACAAGTAGTGATCATCAATTAGCATATGGAACAATCCATGTTATTTTTGGGAAATTTTGTTGAAAAGAAAGCCATATTTCTGATATAGGAACTTTGAAAACGTTGAAAACATGAGTGTTAAATCCTTTATAAGGTATGGCCTTATTGTAAAGTGGTACCGTTCCTTGAAATTGGAAAAGCCCATTTGACATCACCTGAGTCCTCCAAGCCTCTCCCATAATGCAATTCACCCACAGTGTCTCCTCATCCCATTTATGATTGTGCGCTGCTTTCCGTCAACAACCTTATGGTGGAGTCTAGTTTACAGCCTACAGACTCCTCGGATCACTCTCACTGAAGACAAAGAGGATTCCGTATGCTTCCATTACTATCTAATGTAATTTGTGTAATGTAATATTTCAACACATCCGCGTCTGCTGACATGCTAGCTTGCTAGCCTGTGATTAGTCTTGATACCGGATGCTTTGGGAATCCCTGCACGTATCAGTCGGTTGTGGTTGAGCCAGTTCAGTTGTTGACTCTCCGAGCCTCCTTCCTTTGCCTATACTTCTCCCTACCTCAACTCAGGAAGCGCTACAGAGGACACATTCAGGAGACAAAAGTGTTAAAAATTAAAGATGCTGGCTGACCAATCTATAGTAGTTTACTTGTATTATATATTGTACACTGTAATTACCTTTGGCCAAGCCCCGGTTTTGGAACCAACTAGTGTGGCCTTTCGAAAAACTCACCCACCCATTTAATTCCACTTATGTCAACTGTCAACAGGCTGTATGGTGCGCACTCACCGAAGCCCTGTATGTTTGTGTCTGGTCAAGACATACAAGAGACATTGTCTTTGAATGCACAAAATAGTACTTTACCCTTGGGTCAAGTCTGGGTTATTTTAGGATGCTTAATAAACTAAATAATTGATAATGTTCACTATTAAAATAGTCAATTTTAAGTCCACTTGTACTATTAGGTGGTTTTGGGTATCTAATCAGGTTGTCTCCTGGCAAAATAATAATGCACAATGTGTGTGTGTGTGTGTGTGTGTGTGTGTGTGTGTGTGCGTGCATGCGTGTGTATAGAGAGGGGTGTTTTGTTTTGTTGCCATTGCTGTCTTACTCAGGCCTCATTTCCCTACTACTATTTGCCAGAGGTCAGCTTGATTCATAATCTATTAGTGCTGGGTCAGTTTGCCTTTTCAGGGGCAGTACCCGGCCCGTTCTAGTTTGACATGCTAGCCTGCCCGCTGCCAAGCACTGCCATGACAAGTGGTATTCAAAAAAGACATCCGTAGTTGTTTGAATTTGATTGATAGAGGGTTTTTTTATATTTTTTTAATTATAGAAATAGTGGTTTATGTGCCGTAGTTGTGGTCAGGGAGGATCTCGTCATATTGGAAGTGGACACCACGGACTGAATAATTTACTAAATGCCCAATCTCAGTTTATCCGTCCATCGATAAAACGAGCTGTCTAGACAAAGGTCTACGGAGTGTACGATACTGTATAATGACCTGCTGAAACCTTCTAAGGAATCGAGGTTTAACATCATTTAAGACACAATCTCTCATGAAAGAAGAAGGCATCCGTCTGCTCGGTGTTGAGGTGTTAAGCTTTCCGTGGCGACATCTATCTCTCGCCACCACCTTGAGGGCATCTTTTAAGCAGAAGAATCTAGCCATTATGTGGCATTAACCTCATTAGAAAACACTCTTTAGCTGCTCTAAGATAAAATTGATTTACAGCTGCCATTTCCACCACTGCTCTCGATCAATGGTTAAACTATCCCTTTTATGGCCCTGTGCACACTCTCTGCTCTTTTCTCCAGTTTTCTTTAACTGCTCTTTAATTTCATTGCACCCCCCACACCTCCCCCACACCCCCACTTCACTCTTGTCCTTGTGCCAGGTATGTAGTCACAGAGTAGAAGAGGGCTTTTCTCTATTCCTCCATGGTCAAATATGGGAATGACTAACATTTTTTGTGGATCAACCCAATAGGATGACCGGCAGATTCCACCAAGTTGCTGTCTTAGTCTTTCCTAGATGTTGGGGTTTTACCACAGTCCGCTACATTTGCGTGGGTGGTCTTAATTGAGGAAATATCTTAACACAATGTCGTCGTAGTGTTTTTCTTTCCACTCTTACCAAGGTTGCTGTAGTTATTCACAAATTAGGAATGTGATTAGCCTAAGCAGCTGCAGATGTATGACCATGTTCAAAGAACAGATTTGAGGTGGGTTAAGGTTATTACGGCCCGGATATTGTAGAAATACAGGGGTTTATTGGTGTTAACTTGTGATTGTCATTAAGGAAAAGTGAAGCTTAAAAAGTGTCTGGGCCAACCCCTTCTCACCCCGAACTCGTAAAATACGGATGTTTGGACAGTGGCTGTCAGCGTCTGAAGCGGCGCAAAAAGCACCCTTCGGCGTCTTTGAAGAACGCACCGGGGAGAGCAGCAACTACACACGGTTTGAAGATAACATAGTACTAAGACTACGACGACTACGGTAGAGAGTAGTATGAAAGGCCGAAAATCCGCATAGGGAGGTTGGTTGGGGTGGTGGATGGGTCAAACAACACAGGACTTTCACCCAGGAGACCGGGGATCTTGTCCCGCGTGTTACGTTTCCTAAACCCAACTGTCCCGTTCTTCTTTTCCTAAACCCAACTGTCCCGTTCTTCTTTTCCTAAACCCAACTGTCCCGTTCTTCTTTTCCTAAACCCAACCATCTCGTTCTTCTTTTCCTAAACCCAACCGTGCCGTTCTTCTTTTCCTAGACCAAACTGTCCCGTTATTGTTTTCCTAAACCCAACGGTCCCATTCTTCTTTTCCTAAACTCAACCATTCGTTCTTCCCGCGTGTCATGGAAACGTAAGCCCACCCACGACCTTTTCCTTAACCTAACTGCGTCAAAAGTGACGCCAATAGACCAGACCAAGCACATTTAGATAAAGAGCGTTAAGATATGACGCTAAAGGACACTTTTATCGTCAATAACGTCAAAAGCACCTGACCAAGAGTCAGTATTTTTTACGTGATGGGAGTGAGAATCTGTTGTCTGGACAGGTGTTATAGGAATGCAACAATTCCTGAAGGCCTATCTCCATTGTTCTGCCATAGATCAACGCCGTATTCTAGTCCATTCATTCCGAACCAGCTGATGGGAACGCGCCGAATTAGCATTCCTTTTTCGCGACTTTTAAAAGTTTGCTTAAAGGTCCAATGTGTGGGAATTTCTCCCGTCTAGCGTTGAGATCATATATTGCAATCAACTCTCTGGCACCACGCAGTTCAAAGTAGGTATTACAGCTACGGTTGCCTTCACGCTTCAAAAAGCCGTTCACTTGCTCTTTTCAATATCCTTTTTCTCCTGTTCCTGAAATTTGGATTTTGAATACGTGTGGTCCTCCATGTTTCTTTCTTCAAACTAAACATGAGTTTATCATGTGACAGCGAAAACGCGAAAGGCGGTGCAGTATGTCCTGAATGTCCCTTACCGGCTAATGTATTTCAAGATGGCGCATGAATATAGAGAATCTACCCTAGTTCATGCAAATGTAAAATGTCAAGCCAAAAGGAATACTTGGAATTGATGGTGGTGGTAAATATTCATGAAAAAGGACAAGTTTGTGAACGGGCAACACCGATTTTGAAAATGAACCAAAAAACGTTACGCACTGGACCTTTAAATTCGACAGTTGAATGCAAACACAGCTAAAGACACCATGAGACCCTGGAGCATCATCGCTAAGCGCTTCATACTTCTCATCAATCATGTATGCTGCATGAGTTTACATTATTTTGAATCGTGACAGTAGGTTAGTATGATGTCATAAAATGAGAAAATGGGAATTTAGCAGCTAACGTATGATCCACAGTCCACGTCTGAGCTCTATTTGCTCAGGAATATTGAGAGACGCAGTTGAAAGTTCTAGAAAAAGCCAGAAAGCGAAAAGTGATATATTTTTTTTGTCACAGAAGTGTCAAAAGTTGAAAGTGATTGGCCAGTGTGGCTAATTAAGGGAGTGTGACATAGGACTTTGAAACTATGGATGCACATAATGCGTCAAAGCACGGTTTTTAGCAAGCAGCGGCTCCTCTGCCTGTTTCCACATGAAGTTGACAGGTGAGACTGTGTACAGCTAAACCGAGCAGAAAACCCACAATCTATGTCGGTGTGGCCAAATGTCAGAATGCGCCCGCCCACCTCTGACAGCTCAGGTTTATGTGGACGTTTAAGCAAAACACTCAACGCTGTATTTCTTTGACAAATCAATACGACCACCATTTCAGCTCTCCTTCCTTCCCTCCCTCCCTCCTTTCTCGCGCTCGCTCCTTTCTCATCTCCCTCTGTCTGGGAGAATTGATCCGCATGGATGGAAAGATATCAACCGACGGATAGAGTGATACGCCCCGCTCCCTCCTTCCTGCCCTCCTTTCACCGCACTTTTGACACATAAATAAAAAATGTGGCCTTTTTTTTGTTTCAATTCGCCACGCCGTTAGTTCTGAGAAAGGAATATGGTGCACGGGGCTCACATGGAGCTGTTGGTAGACAAGAGGGAGCTGAGAGTCGGCTGGTTGCCATCACTCACTGTTCACAGGCACCCTACAAAATCCCCTGAACTTTCCGACACATGCATTTGTTAGAGTGACACAGTCAGATTCTAAAGAATGGCATTAGAAAATAATGTGAGTGCTAAATTATTCAGGCTTTTTTTTTTTTTTGCCATAATGCCATACTTTACAACCACACACTGCTGCACACACACACACACACACACACACACACACACACACACACACACACACACACACGTGTACATATATATATATATGTCCTCCCACTCACATCTAAATTACGGCAGATCCATTTAGTGTCATTGTCCAAATTTGGCAAAGGAAAGGATGAGAGAAGGTGCTGCGAGGGGAGAAGAGTTCACTTACTCTGTCATGCTACTGCATTAAGATGCCAAACCAGCAACCGCAGTCAATCCCCACTTTAATATCAACTGAAATAAATCACGACCACGGCTATACACGTATTAGGCCCTGCTATTAACAGATGAATGCTACATGTTCATCCACACCTTGGCTAGATATTCCTGATATGACGGCAAAGGCATTTTCCACAGCTGGACAAGAAATAGATGCAAGGTGAACTAACCTCGCGTCCTCGGCGCATGCCAGAGCATCAGGCCCGGGTCACACGGGCCTGCAGGGTTTCCACTCACGGCACTTCTCCTCACACTTGCCTAGGCTTCACTTGCACTTTTTTGCACTTCCCTGACGCCCTCCAATGAGGTTCTAGTCACACATACGCATACCTACTGTATAATACGTAACCTAGGCCTTGCTCGCTACCCAGCTCCTGGTCTGGACACTGGAAAGAGGAACGACCAAAGACAGCCAGCTCGGCCTTAAAGACAGTCAGACAGAGTAACCCTACTTAAAGGGATAACTGATGGGATTAAATAGGAATTATCTGTTGATATGCCCATGCAGGTCCTCTGCATATCCATATACAATGCATGTCCCAGCCAACTGCTGTGTGTGCCCATGAATGTGTGCGTGTGCGTGCGTGCACATGTGTGTGTCATTATCATGATCATCCTCATCATCATAGTGATCGTCATCATCATCCCCCCCTCCAACGCACAGATTGCATCCTATTGTGGATAACTCTAACCTGCTGCAGACACTTCTCCTCCTAGCCCCGTCTTTAGCTCTCTTTTACTCCCTCATTCTTCCCTTCTCCTCCACTTTTTCACCCATTCACGCAGGACCATTGACTTCAGGACAGCTGAAAGTCTACACAACCTCCGCCGCAGGCTAAAAACGCATCTCTTCCGACTGCACCTTAGCTAAGTAGATGATGCTATAAAATAGAAATTAAAAAGAATTGCACTTATATGTCACACTTACATGTGGCTCTTTGTAGTTTGGCTTTTTTGAAGGTACTGTACTTGTACTCAATTATTGCTGTTAGGAGTTATTGTACCTTTTTGGTTGAATGCACTCATTGGAAGTCGTTTTGGATAAAAGCATCATTTGTTAAAGGTCCCATGGCATGAAAATGTCACTTTATGAGGTTTTTTAACATTAATATGCGTCCCCCCCAGCCTGCCTATGGTACCCCAGTGGCTAGAAATGGTGATAGGTGTAAACCGAGCCCTGGGTATCCTGCTCTGCCTTTGAGAAAATGAAAGCTCAGATGGGCCGATCTGGAATCTTGCTCCTTATGAGGTCATAATGTATAAGGCCTATATAAAAGAGACTTCAGATACAGTATTAGGGGACCACTAAGGTCTATATAAAAGAGACTTCAGATACAGTATTAGGGGACCACTAAGGTCTATATAAAAGAGACTTCAGATACAGTATTAGGGGACCACTAAGGTCTATATAAAAGAGACTTCAGATACAGTATTAGGGGACCACTAAGGTCTATATAAAAGAGACTTCAGATACAGTATTAGAGGACCACTAAGGTCTATATAAAAGAGACTTCAGATACAGTATTAGGGGACCACTAAGGTCTATATAAAAGAGACTTCAGATACAGTATTAGGGGACCACTAAGGTCTATATAAAAGAGACTTCAGATACAGTATTAGGGGACCACTAAGGTCTATATAAAAGAGACTTCAGATACAGTATTAGGGGACCACTAAGGCCTATATATAAGCATCCAAAGAGCACCATGTCATGGGATCTTTAAATCAAATGTAATGTAATGTAATGTCTAGGGATCAACCAGGATCAATGTATCGAATCAATAATCAACGATCCTGTATTATCGATGCAAAGTGAAATTATCGATTATATTGTCTGTAAGATTCTGCATTATTTTAGATTCCCAATTTATATTTATTCTTTTATTAAAAAGAATAGAATATAATTTGTTTTTAATTTAAATGTCTGGAAGAGCTCAGTAATGGCATTGTCGCTTTTTGAGTCGCTATAAATGTAACTGTGTTAAATGGGCTTATGCTAGTGTCTCATATCAATTACAAGCCCCTGAATTGAATCAAATTGAAATTGTTCCCTGACAGACTTTATGATATCAGCAAATACTGTATGCTTGTCCAAAGAATCAATATAATATCATATTGTGATAAAACTTGTGATTTACACCCCTAGTAATGACTACTGTCACTAATTAATACCTGGAAACCCGAATGAGTGCGCAGCTATTACTCCCTCTACATTGCCCTCCAACCAAAGTCTCCATTCCCCTACTCCCACCCTCCCATTCCCCTCTCTCCCCGAAAGCCCTTAGTCACCTCAGGCGGTGGATGGGGGAAGTTCCTTGGACAGCGTGACAGCGTGCTCAGCCCCGTTAAGCCAGCCTCAGCTCCAGCTCCGCTTCTGGTCGCCACTGATCAGGGAGCCCTAGGAGGGAGGGAGAGAGAGAGAGAGAGGGAGGGAGAGAGAGAGAGAGAGAGAGAGAGAGAGAGAGAGAGAGAGAGAGAGAGAAGATAAGGAAAATGCTGAGTTCACTGCCACCACTGCTCCCCTTCCTTCCCTCCCTCCCTCCCTCTCTTTGCTCCGAGCATCCCCTCCTCGGGAAGGGGGTTTCCCCCCCTGGAAAGAAGAGGGGAAGGTGAATCGACTGGTGCACTGCTGACTGAGCGGCAATAACCTCCAGCTCTCTGCTCATTCTCCTTTAGTCCAACTAGTCTTCATCCTGATCTTTTAACATTTCATTCACTTTTTGTGTGTGTATATATATATATATATATATATATATATATACACACACTTCATTCATTTTCTTAATGTTTATTTATATATGGACGAGTATGTACCAAGACTCGAGTCCTGGACTCGGACTCAAGTCCGATTTGAGTCGCTACATATGTGTGATATATATATATATATATATATATATATATATATATATATATATATATATATATATATATATATATATATATATATATATATATATATATATATATATATAGGCTACACTTTATTCATTTTCTTAATGTTTATTTGTATATGGGCAAGTATGTACCAGTACTCAAGTCCTGATTTGAGTAGCTCTTTTCTGGACTCGTGACTTGACATGGACTCGCACATCGATGACTGGTACTAGGAATCAAAGATTTATGAAATCACACTCAAGCATTCATGAAATAGGACTCGGAAGTTGAAGGGAATTTCGACTACTTTTAAGTGTAATAAGCATCGATGGAGTACTCAAGACCTGGACTCGGACTCAAGTCGCTATTCTCTAGACTTAACTCAGATTCAAGCTCAGGTAATCGCGACTGGACTCAAACTCGGCTCAGACTCTTCTTTGGTGACTTGACTAGGATTCGACAGTTGGTTGACTCGACTACAACGCTGGTATGTACACAAAGCCTGAGCTAACTGGCAACACCCTGAAATGAAAGACCCAAACCTCCAAACAAATTCATATTAATATGTATACATTATTTTTATATTGATATATTGTATATTATTGCCATATAACTGGAACAAGAAACCAGCAATGTTGAAATTCTTTTCACATCATTTATTTTTGTCACATATTTCCCAACTCTTTCTGTAGCAAACTCATTGGTTTCAACTCAGGGCACAAATCTTAAAACCAGGCCACAAATATATCACTTTTGTTTTTAAAAAGCTACATGCAGGGGTGTTGGACTGGGGGTGGAAAGGGGACTGAGTACCAGGGCCCTCATGTGAGGAGGGCCCAAAAATATGCTAGAATGAATAGCTGTGGATGTGGGGAGGGGCCCATAGAGAATGCCTTTCTACAGGGCCCAGAATGTTGTGAAATAGCAATCGTAATAGATGCTATGGAGAAGCAGAGTATGTTCGGACTGCACCAGTGAGTGCTGGTGGGTCTTGAATTAATAAATGCTCTTCCAGCTGTAGGTTTAGGTATAATCACCATTACCGCATTATGTACTGTATGCTAATTAAGAATAGACATAATGCTACAGTAACAATAAGCGTTTTCCAAATTTGTCCAGAAAAGCCTGTGAGGCGAACTTGCTCTCCACTTACAGCAAGCTGTTCTTAATATCTGAACTCCCCGTGCACAGCAAGCATTAAAAAGGAAAAAAAAATACAGCTCCTGCATGCATAGATCTGCACTCACGTATTCCATGCAGTAGATATCCAGGTCATTAAGCAACATTTTGAAACCTCTGTTATTTACTACCCCAACCGGTTTCCCACCTCGTTTAATCAGACTTTACCAAAAAGCCGCTGACTCAGAGAGAAACCTTCTTTCTCTCCGCTCTGTTTGTGTTTATCTGCTCCACTGACTTTGTCTCTCTTTCTCTTTGCTTACTTGCTCAGATTTTCCAAAAATGTCTATGTCACACGTGTCTGGGGTTCGGTATTGGGGAGAGGCTGAGCCACAGAAACATCACAAAAGCGCAAATAAATTGGAGTAAAGCAGAGTGTTTTTTCTTGCTCCGACATGAAAGGCTCCATTTATCTAAGGCAGAGAAGGTCCCAGCTACGTGTTGTTAGGACCAGATGCTGAGTGGAACTTGCATTATCGCCGCAGGTCAGGTGATAAATGTTGTGTGGTTTTGATGTGTTTTTTTTTATCAAAGCAGCTATCACAACCCTGCTTCTCGTCATCCGTCAGAGGGTGATATTTAAAACATCCAAAAAGGAGCGCACCGGGTTTTCTTTTTTTTTTGCCTTAGAAGTGGTTTACCTTCGATTTCCACTGCTGGGAAGGGATCACTTGAGACAAGGAGGGGGAGGCGGATTGAAGGGGAATTGATGTGGCTCAATACAAGTTATCTTTAATGGAGGGATGCTGGGTGGAGGGATTCAAGAGAAAAAGAAATAAAGGGGGAAAAAAGCAAGAGGACCTAGATGTGAAGTGTTGACAGCTGTGTTTGGTGCGGTCGGACTTTGGGGTCAGGTGTCGACGGATACGCACACAGACAAACAAATGTTCACACGGCACACATATATTAGCCGTCCCTTCGCTTAAAGGTCCCATGGCATGAAAATTTCACTTTATGGAGGTTTTTTAACATTAATATGCGTTCCCCCAGCCTGCCTATGGTCCTCCAGTGGCTAGAAATGGCGATATGTGTAAACCAAGCCCTGGGTATCCTGCTCTGCCTTTGAGAAAATGAAAGCTCAGATGGGCCGATCTGGAATCTTCTCCTTATGAGGTCATAAGGAGCAAGGTTACCTCCCCTTTCTCTGCTTTGCCCGCCCAGAGAATTTGGTCTGCCCATGACAAAGAGAGAGACATCATGGCTTTCAAACGAGCAAAGTGGCAGTTGGTCAAGACCCCCCCCCTCTCTCTCCTCCTCAATAGCTACAGTCACAGAAATAGTGGCTGTAATTCTGCACCAAGGCTGAATTTCGGGAAAGAGACTTCAGATGCAGTATTAGGGGACCACTAAGGCCTATATAAAAGAGACTTCAGATACAGTATTAGGGGACCACTAAGGTCTATATAAGAGAGACTTCAGATACAGTATTAGGGGACCACTAAGGCCTATATAAAAGAGACTTCAGATACAGTATTAGGGGACCACTAAGGTCTATATAAAAGAGACTTCAGATACAGTATTAGGGGACCACTAAGGTCTATATAAAAGAGACTTCAGATACAGTATTAGGGGACCACTAAGGTCTATATAAGAGAGACTTCAGATACAGTATTAGGGGACCACTAAGGTCTATATAAAAGAGACTTCAGATACAGTATTAGGGGACCACTAAGGCCAATATAAAAGCATCCAAAGAGCACCATGTCATGGGACCTTTAAAGGAAGCTGGGTGTAATATTGTTCTCGTCACAACGGCCATCTGATGTCAATTTCACACAGCGACGGGACCCTCCGCAAGCTGCTCCGCACACAGCCACCCTGGTACCAAAACAAAAGCAACACACATACAAAAGGTGTCCTAAAGCTACACAGTCATGTGTACTCTTTTTTCTCCCCCCCCATGTCTCCGTCTCACCATCCCTCCTCACACACACACACACACACACACACACACACACACTGGGATAAGTCATGAGGAAATGGATGCCCATGTTTTGTGGGACCACCTGTTCATCCTGGATACAAGTCTAAGAACCCTGTAAGGGTTAACCCTCTTTGTGAGAAGGAGCCAGGATTGTGTGTGTCTTCATACATGCGCGTGTGTGTGTGTGTGTGTGTGTTGGCACCGCCCCGTCTGAAACGTGCCCCATGAGTGGCAGACTGGCTCAGGCTGTCCGGCTGGGAGGGAACAGAGCCCACTGCTGGGCCACCTCCCTGACAACACACACACACACACACACACACACACACACACATAATCCTATGCACATTCCATGGGGAGCATCTCTCCTCTCCATCACCCATTCCAAACTACCTGCTCTAAAAGAAAAAAAGACAAAAGAAAGATGGATGTATTTGTGGCCAGGGGTTTGGATAGTTATGCATCCTACATAGTTGTCTTCAATATCATTTACAGCTAATTTTTATGGCTGAATCAGTAAATCTTTTTCTCGAAGATGACTTTTTTTTGTAATTACAAGAAAAAACTAATAATTTCATTTCAAAAACAACGTGAAATGAAATGTATATAAGCTTTGTAAGCCACATATGTTTTACCTTTTCTAGAACAAACTGATACCCTGCCGATCTGACTCTTCTCAACATCTGCACTCGGCCAGTCAACACTGTGGACACACACACCATGTTACAGTACGCTACCAGTGTGAGGGCCACACAATCACACCCACAAATGCATCCACACAAACCACCTTGAATCATGGCACCTCTCATCATTCTCATAAGTGTCTGAAAATAGGGGAAGTACAATCACTAACTCCCCCCCCCCTCCTCCCAAGAAATAATCACCTCCTGGGAGCCAACGAGATGGAGAAAAGAAAAAAAAATAGCAATCTTGTCTTTCAAACGTAAAGGGGAAAAATATTTTAAGGGGCAATGAATTTCGTGGAGCTGAATAGGATGTTGGTACATGTTTTACTAAAGGAAATATAATGGCAGACTATTATTAGATCACATTAATCACGAGTGTGCCAAAGGCAGTGACAGCCGCGCTGAAAAGGATTGAAAACGCTGGTAATGGATATAAATTACCCATTGTGTGATAAAAGGATTTTTTTCTTCACTAAGAAGGTAAAAAGGAATAAAAACACTGAAAGAGCCACTAAACGCTGTGTGTACATATTTGCGTGTGTATATGTGTTTATGTATGCGTGAGTGTCCTGCCGCCTGCGAGTGTGTAATATGTAATAATACAGGGTTATCAGTGCAGGATTAAAATTTTAAGGGAATCAGATAGTGACAGTGAGGCCTCGCATTACAGGCGCCGGCGACAGAAAAGAGGGAAGGATTAAAAACAGATTAAATTGGTTTGTAGTGACTGGGATGAAAGGAAGGAAGGAGGAAGAGAGAGAGGGTGGTGGTTGTGTGTGTGTGTGTGTGTGTGTGTGTGGGGTGGGGTGGGGGGGAGAGTGTGTTTTGACAGAGGTCTGTCGGGCTTTTGGCACGGTGATAATGAGTCACATCTCCCATGCACTGTTATTTATCGCCGACTTGGCTCACAAACAAAAGATCAATAATTTTGAGCAAATCTAATGTTGTCCTCGCTGCTAATGCGGTCGTCCATCACATCTGCCATCTCCACCAAGGAGATGGACTGATTCCCTGTTTATTTGGAGATCAAATGCAATTATATCACATGGTTCTAATAACAGACGAACCCCCCCTCCCACCTCACCCCCCAACGTGGATATGTGTGGCGCCTTGGATCATGCCCATGAATATGTATATATAGACATACAGACATGCACAAAGGTGTCACGCATGTGTAAATGATAATATATGTGTCGAATGGGTTGCCGCGCCGTTTTTCCGCATCAATCTTCATTTCTTCCTCAGACCTAGCCTTTGAAATATGAAGTGTGTCAACGGCCCGTCCCCCCGCAACACGGGAGGCACACAAACATCCGTCAAAAGCAACGCAGCCGATGTTCACCAGTTAGCCCTGCAGCACAAAGAGATGAGAAGACAGCAGATCCTTCACTGACAACTAGCCCTGGGTGAGACACTTTCCAGCCACCTGAACTCAATCAGGCCCCAGCGGAGGCAGCATTTTGGGGATTTCATTTCATCTCCGTCCCCTTATTCACTCGAGGTACACTTGATTCATCTCGCACGAAGGAAACACGCGAATCACATTTGGAATCTAACATCGCTTTTGTTATGGTTATCCTTCCCCGTTCTCACTCCCAACTCGTCAACTACTTGGTCAGTTGGCCTTACCGTCAGAGACTGATGCAAAAATCACCCTTTAGCATCTGTATGGAACACATCGGTAAGGAGGTAGGTTGGGGTGGGTCAAACTTCTACATTTTGTAACCCTACCCAGGATCTTATATTACATTACATGTCATTACCTGACGCTTTTATCCAAAGCGACTTACAACTGCTACATACGTCAGAGGCCACACGCCTCTGGAGCAACTACGGGTTAAGTGTCTTGCTCAGGGACACATCGGTTGATGTATCGCAGTGGGAATTGAACCCAGATCTCCCACACCAAAGGCATGTGTCACATCCACTGCGCCATCGCCACCCATGTTTAAAAATGATGCCAAATCAGTCCCGACCCAGAGCGTCAAACTGTGACGCCAAGAGTCTCGACAACGCGCATTGAAAAATGTCGCCAAAGGGGTACCTGGAGCATCAAATATCGCCACGAATGAGATTACATTGGAATTAGTTGAAAGCCCTCTGCGTCTGACTAAGACGCTAAAGGAGACTTTTTGCGTTTGTTACTAATGCTAAAGGCACCTGCCCAAGCATCGCATTTTGATGAGCTGGGAGTGAGAATGTGTTGGGTTATCTACATGGCTGCTGCTTGTTTTGGTCTCTGAGTGGACTGTAATATGAGGGCCATCAGATGTTCAATGCACTGTTTCCACAGTGGACTGTATGAATCCACTCTGTGTAATATCTACCAACTGTTGGCTATGTATCCAAATCATTTGGGACCTTCTCCACCGTCCTTGGCACACCGAAACCAAACGCACCCCAGCGCTATGACAGTAAAGCCAGTGGCAGGTGTGAGGCACTAAGCTCCTTTCCCTTCTCCCTGGGTGAGGTGTGAGGAGCAAAACAATGGCAGACAAAGGTCACCCAGCCCACAACGAGCCACCCGCTGAGGTGTTGACCCACCGAATGCACCCCTGAGGAACAAGGAAGAAAGGAAGGAAGAATGGAAGGAACAGATAGAAATCTAGTCTGTAACCAGGAAAGACTTAAAGAGACACCCCAGAACCAAGAAAATGACAAATATCAACCAAATTAAGCAGAAACCCTGGCTGAGTATAATATTATGGGTAATCAGAGAGTCGTATTAGCTTTGGAACCTCTTTAAAGTGACATTGGGAAGGTTTTTCCATTGATTCCAATGAAGTGCAAATTAGAGACCGGAGCCCTTGGTGACATTTTTTTAATTGGTTTTATTATATTTAATAGGTTTAGATAGATTTTGCTGTGACTGTGTTTTAAATGCTAATGCATTTATTTACCTTTAGTATTCGAAAAGGTGCTACACAAATAAACTTACCCTGCCTTCAAATTGCTTTTTTGTCCAACCAACGATCCAAAGACATTCAATTTCAAACAAAACGAAAAATACTTCTTGATGAATGACTTAAAACAGCGACTCAATTATCTCTGTTGGTAGACAATTCAATTAATCCGTTCAACACTACAATGCACATGTCAGATTTTTTGGGGTGTCCTGCATTCACACAGGTTTTTCAACAGGCTGTGTCAAAATCTGATGTCTGGAAAGTGCTAGAAAGACAGATCCTGGGTACAAAAGGTCAGGACCTTGGCAGGTGAAGTAAGAAAGCCTCGACATAAGGCAGAGAGCAGGGAGGCGCGCCATGACCCAGTGCAACCCAAGGTACCTAATTCTCTCTCTCACTGGGTCTTTCTTCCCTGCTATTAACATACCCAGACACCTACAAGCATGGCAGACTTCCTAGATGTTCAGAGCAGTGTTAGGGCACAGCTAAAGGTCAACGTTCCTGGAAGCCACGCCGATATTAGCAACAGTGTGCTGTGTTTACACTACAAGTCTTTTTTTAATTAAATTTAATTAAATTTATTTATCAATAGATAATTGTTTAGGCATTTTAGGCCTTTAATTGATAGGACAGCAGCTGTTGACAGGAAAGGGGAGGGAGGGGTTCAAAATTAACTTTTTTGTCCACCAGCCAAATGGCTAGTGAATGTCCAAATTTTACCAGCTACTCAATAGACTACCATTGTTTTTGTTGGCTTGTGAGGGAATACAAATTTTATCAGCATTTGGCTGGTAGATGGGGCTAACTTTGGACCGCAATAACACCTACGGCCACTGCAGTAAGGACTGAGCCTTTGTACATGGACAAAAAAATTTCATTTTATTTATGCAATGAACAAAGGCATTGCTATAGGTGAAACAGACAACCTCGCCGGAAATAGTGTCAAGTGTTGTTTTTTGAGGAGCAGGCCATGAAATCAGAGAAGGGCTGTTATAAATAGCCCACAAATGCATGCAGGGATCGTCACCTAAAACAGTTTTTCCTTCCCCCCCAGTTTAATTGACACTCATATATATATATATATATATATATATATATATATATATATATATATATATATATATATATATATATATATATATATATATATATATATATATATATATATATATCAGTGGTACAAATGCAAATACACAGATACAAATCTGGTGTTAATGACACAGCTGCACACACTCATCAGTTCTCTGGAACAAGAGTGACTCGGGTTTGCACATCCACACAATAACAGGTCAACGTCTCGGATTCACGCCAACTCAAGTGACGAGACGGCAGTAGTCGACGCCAGAGCACACGGTCATTTTGAACTGTCGAAATGTTGAAATATATTTGCACATGCAGAGGAAACGCATCAGAGCTGTAAAAGTGAAGAACCGTTCCAAGTACCACTGTAAAGACCACCTTCTATATTGTAAAAATGATTATTGGCACTGTCAGTATCACTATCATCATCACCACCGTCATCTGTAACCAACAAGCTCATCACCAGCTCATCTTTTTTTTTTTTTTTTACAATTAATGTGACATGGGCCGTCTGTGGATGGTGATGAAGCGGTGTAAGGATACGTTCACACAAAGCATGTCTGCGGCAGTTTACTTGAGCTCTGGAGCATGCAGAACTTCAGTTCCCTTATTTTGTTGGCCCAATTGGGACTAGATTTATTCAAACAATAATATTTTGGACGATACCAAATACCCACAGCAAGAGTATTTAGTGTCACCAGACCCTAGTCTCACATTGACCTTCCTGCACAGCGCTATGGAGGAGGATCTGGCTAGTCCACACAGCATTCCAGGATGGGAGAAAAACGTACTCTGGTTCATTGGCATTTCATTAAACCAATCACAAACGCCTTGGGCGGTGCTAAGTGCCGGACGGAGCCCCGGTGCCTCTACAAAATAGCCTCAGGATGATGGAACGTGTGTATGTGTGTTCAAAAGTTGTTTTAGTCGTGCAACAGAAAACTCCGATTGGACAGACAGTCTAGCTAGCTGTCTGGATTTACCCTGCAGAGATCTGAGGAGCAGTTTACCATAAATCCACGGAGTTTAGAATGCCAACACAAAGAAAGCGGAAGGTAACGGGACATCCGGCAGTAAACAGTGACATCCGGCAGAATTTCCAGCAGCAACAGACCAATCCTGGAAGCGGAACGTCGTGGATATAAACTAACCAGACCCCAACTTGTGCTGACAGATGTAACAAGACCAACAAAGCCATGACGTTTATTCGTCATTGTCGCTGACCAAGGGGTTTTAGTTGCCTAACCCTCATATACTTAACTTACCATAACCACTTTCGTTCCCAGACCTTAACCATACTGTTATATTCACTGTTGAATATAACAGATCATATTCATCAACAATGACGTTCTTTTCGTTGTTCTAATTTTAGTCTGGCGCAACGGAAGTAGACTGCTTTTGCTATCTGTGTGTTACTATTCTCAAAATCCGGAAACAACAACCTTCGAGCTAGCAAGGTACACGCTGAAAATAGCAAGTTATGACAACAACTTTTACATCAGCCATGTAAAACACAAAGAATGTGTTTAAGGCATTTACAATCTAACTGGGACGTGCATTTTACACGCCAGCCCAGATCCGTTTTCCGACACAGCCATCATCATTCGGAGTTGATTTGGCCGCGGCATGCGCCAGTGACATTGATTTCACCAATGTATCAGTTTAATAGATTTCTGCAAAAGCCACATATAGCTAGCTAATCGTCTGTGGTTTTAACAAGTATAGGCAGGCTTCACCTCTAGGGCACTGAAGATCAAATTATGTTTGTCTTATGTTTTACATACGTCATTTATTAATTTACTTGGAGTTTTCTTTTTCTAGGAATTAGCCATTTTAATGCCAGAGCTTGCATCCTTACATGCAAATGTTCCACCTAATCAGGTTCCTTCCCGAGACTATTGCGTCCAGAGCTTAGCGCCGTCCAAAACGATTGGGATTCTAGAAAGTATCTGTGATGGAGCCAAGCCTATTCTATGGTTGGCAGGTTAGCAAAACTCTTTGCAACACTTGTCATTGTATGTAACCTGCATTTATGGCTCAGAATGAAGAGAATGATTTGCAGTCATGATAGCACCTTCATACTAGAGATGGCCAAAGACAATAATGCATCCAAGACCAAATACTGTATCCAGTGTGATGACCTGTCTTCAGCAACATTGCTATTAGCTTCTTTCATTAGTGTGGCATCAATGGAAAATTATGGTCCTATTAACTTATTCATCATCTATATATGAGGAAAATACAGATTTTTTTTTTTTTTTTAAATTTGGATTATTATTTTTTGGCTTGTCTCCCTTGGTGGCAGCATTTAGTGTTGAGGAAATCCTCTGACATGTACAGTATAATCTACTTCAGACTGACATCAGCCAGTGCTGCTATCGGTGCATCCCTATCTCACTGAGCAGACATGAAGCAGTCTGGGAGCCAGGCTAGACTGACACCGCATCAGCAGCACCTAACGCTCCCATCGTAGCCTGAATATCGCCTATGGGAATCCACCGCACTAAAGAGTCATGTCAAGGATCTCGACAACGTGTGACATCTCCCTCAGCCACTGCTGTCATGTTCCCTCTGCTTCTCACTTCTATTTCCCCCCTTTTTTTCCTCTTTCCAAGCCTCTCTTGACTCTGGTTTGAGTAGGAGACTTGCTCCCTGAGCGTTTTAAGTTGTCTTTTTTTTTTTTAAACACACATATCAAAGCCAGGAGTAAAGGGGGGGTGATAAAAGACAGATGTTTCTCTTATGCCTTTCTACTCTAGTACAATGAAGCTTTGGAAAGGAAAGAGAGAGCGCGAGAGGAGTGAAAAGACATTTGCAAAGATCTTTTTGCCATCCACATCCTTTCTCCTGACGACTGGCGATACATCATTTGTATTGATGCAATATTAAATTTCAATATCGCATGTCAAAAGGTACAAAATGATAGATCATAGCCTAACTAAATGAATTATTAAAGGCCTACCCCGG
This sequence comes from Perca schrenkii, assembly GCA_025617405.1. Taxonomy (NCBI): domain Eukaryota; kingdom Metazoa; phylum Chordata; class Actinopteri; order Perciformes; family Percidae; genus Perca; species Perca schrenkii. The sequence continues at coordinate 5,270,665 of CM046787.1, forward strand.
CTGCGCTATCGGCTTCTCTTACAATCAGCTGTGTCAGAGGAGTGCAGTTGGTGATACTGGCAGCATTTCAAAGCTTTGTCGTACTTTTTTTTTCTTTTCTTTTTTTCTCTGCCGTATCCCAGCATTCTTAATCTAGCTCTCTGTCACTTATTAATGTTCCCAAAAACTAAAAAACCACAGATCTTTCCCTCCCAATAATCAGAGACTTAACTCACGTCCTTTTATTTCTCCAGAAAAGAAGAAAAAAAATCTTTAAAAAAAAAATAAAAATGAATGAAGTTGAAATTAAATATTGAATATTGAGCAGAAGATAAGGATAAGGAAATATGGTGAGCTTTGTTAGATGTGTTAAGAGCAGAGAGGAAGGGAGAGCGCAGCCACGGTTGAGGCGGTGACTCATTCTGCGCGCTGTATGATTTATGTGCTCTTTATGTGCTCTGCGACCCTGTAAGCTTATCTCTATATTCCCTGTCTGATAGAGTTACTCCTTGTCTCCATGCCTCGCCACAATAACACTCGGTACCGGACTTGATGGTTGATTCTAATTTACAACCCCGGGTCAAAGGTTCCATCTTAGACGGCTCGTCAAGTTGTGGTTGACAGGAAAGGAGAGGGTAACGGGGGAGAAACTGGGAGGAGAGAGGACGGAGCGAGAAAGAGTATGATTTCCCGTAGAAACGAGTGGATTCAAACAAGCACCCGCTTTGTGTGCAAGTAAGAACGACTGAAAATCTGCATAGGGAGGTAGGTTGGGACGGTGAATAAAACATCGCAGGACTTTCAGCCAGCCCGTGTCCCGTTCTTGTCCCGCGTGTCACTGAAATGTACAATTTGTAACCTCGCCCGCAATGTTTTCCTAAACCTCACTGTCCTGAACCAGAGCTTCAAAACGTGACACCAAGAGTCCCAACAAAGCTAAATATGACGCCAAGAGGGCTAGACGCGGGTCCCGAGAGTCTCAAAATAGTGACGACAGGGGTCCCGTCCCAGAACGTCAAAAAGTGACGCTAAAGGAGACTTTTTGTGTCAATTACAACCCACCAAATGCACCTGACCAAGCGTTGCTTTTTTTTTTGTGTGGTGTGCAACAGTCTGAAAATGACATCAAACAGTGACTGTGCTTAAAATGTTGAGTTCAGCCACTGTCTTGGGCGCTTGTTTCTCAAAAGCATCTTAAAGCTAAGACGATTGTAAAATCCATCTCATGAACCTTCTTGATCTAGAGAAATGTTTCCCAAAGCACTCGTACAAATGCTCGTACGCACTCTGAGGAGGCGAGGAGCATCTGAAGCAAAAACAAAACCAATTTCTCATAAAAGGTGTTTTTGTGTCATTTACAAGACCTACGCTTTGTGATGTATGCATTTGTAATATATAGCATGGCTATAGTCGGTTAAATATTCACTTTATAGAGTTTTCAGCACCACGGACAGCTGACGTTAAGAAGCTCTTTAGGGCATGCCCATGCACTGGTTACTGCTTTGGGAAACGCGTGTAGAAATTTAAGAGCATTTGTAAAAAAACTCTTAGAAAACATTCTCAAATTCTTGAAATGAATCACCAATTCACTGAGAGGCACAGACAAGTTTTGTTCTAGCTTTTCAAATCATTTCACTGTTGTGTCGTGTATGCATTTATATTACAGAATAACCATCACAGTGACTTTGGGATCTTAAAGAGGTTTACACAGAAATCAAAGGGAGGTCTGGGCTTGAACCCGATGGCTTCCCAAATAAGGTCAAATAAAATCTGTTTGCACAATTGCAGGCCAATCAGTCAGATTGCTCCAGTCCCCCGTTTTTTTTCTCCCCTTGGAAATTTGCTCTCCTCGAAATAAGAAGCACCCGATACAGCTGCATGCTGCTCGAAGATGTGCGTAGAACCCCTTTCCCACAACCACCCTCTCGGGGTTGCTGATTAAGTGTTACATAGTCTATACAGACAACGTTACACTCCCGGGATTTTTCAGGTGCTGTCGAAATTTTGTCGGATGTGCCTAATTTTCGGCCAGATGTCCGTCACCTTCCGCTATCTTTGTGTTGGTTTTCTAAACTCCGGTGGTTTTCTGAGAACTAGGGTTAACTGCTCCTCAGATCTCTGCAGGGTAAATCCAGACAGGTAGCTAGACCATCTGTCCAATCTGAGTTTTCTGTCGCACGACTAAAACAACTTTTGAACGTACACGTTCCACCAAAACAAGTTCCTTCCAGAGGCTATTTTGCAGCGGCCCCACAAAGACGATTGTGATTGGTTTAAAGAAATGCCAACAAACCAGAGCATGTTTTCCTCATCCCTGAATGCTATGTGGAGTAGCCAGACCCTCCTCCACTGCACTGTGGAGGAAGGTCTGGCAATGCGGGACTATGGGTTACACAAATCTTTCCTCAAGGGAGCCTTTTTTGTTTGGTACATATGTCAGTTAGACTAAATATGTCCCGTTCAATCAATTTGAAGTAAAGATCAAGCCAAATTCTATTTCTCTTTTTGAAGACTACATTTTGGCACAAATGCATACAAGGTAAAACGCTCTGTTCTAATTACTCCTTACCCGCAATATGCGACAGAGTGAGGCAGCGGGCATGCTAATGAGTTCTAAAGTTTTACAAAGTACACCTGCTTGGCGTCTTACTTATTTTGTAATTCCGCAATTTGAAAAGGCCGCTTAAAGTGAGCCTGTGTAAGGAAGTTGAAGCTCTTAAAGCAGTGCTTTGCCTTCTGAGAATATAGTTCCCAGTATGTATACGGTTAGAAGATGGCTGCGTCTCATGTGACCTTGTTCTTTGTACATGCTGTGACTATACACATCACAACGTGTAAATAGGAACATGTTGGCGTTATTTTGTCACTTATTGGGAGCAGTAGGCTAGTTGGAGCCGGTTACCTCCAGGATCTGTGCTAAGCTAGGCTAGCGGTGGGTGCGTCAGACAGAGTTAGGACTCGCACGGAGATGAGAAGGGTATGTATGGACTCGTCTAACTCTGGGGGGTACGGTGAATATGCAAAAGTCCCAATAAGTCGGCGTGTTCCTTTAAGTCGAGCATTTTGAGTAGCCATGTGTTTCGGTCAAAGAGCCTACAGTGTGTAAGTTGTTGAATAGTGAATGTTGCCACAAGTGGCCATTATGAAATAATGGTAAATGCTATGTAAAAAAAAAAAAAGTAGATCATCAAGTCAGCAGAGGAAGAGACTCAGTAATGCCAATTACACAGCAACATGTGTGTTGATAACATTAGATTAGTCACCATCAGCTGCTGGTCATACGAGACCACGCACGGCTGTTGCTGAGTGTATTGATACGGGCACGGCTTCAATTTAGTACGCATGGGAATAGTTCAACATTTTGGGAAATTTGCTTTGTTGGCAAGTCTTTTGGCAAGATTAGACAACACCACTCTTATGTCTGTACGCTGAATATCAGAATCAGAAAAAAAGGTTGTATTGCAACAATGAGTACATGTATATGGAGTTTGCCTTGGTGAAAGGTACATACATAAACAAAGAAATTAACCTTCCTGTTGTCCTGAAATTTGGATTTCTTTCAACCAAATTGCCCAAAAGTAACACAAATGGTTCCATGAAACGCTCTCCCCAAGTAAAAGTAAGGATCAGTTCAGTACTATCATTGACTTTTGGGTATTTTAATCAATTTTTGTTGTGGGTCGGCTGCCTTGTTTCCCCTTCCTGTGTGTTTGTCTCCCTTTTTCCTCTCTGTGTCTGTCTGTACTGTTTTACCTGAAGTGGCAGGGGGTGTGTCAGGAGGAACTGGGTCAGGAGGCGTGGCCATTCATCCCTGCTCTGTCGCTGGCACAGCTGAGGCTCATTCACTGATTTCACACCTGCAGTATTTAAACCCGGGCTGTTCACCTCCTCAGCGCCAGATCGTTACAAACCTCGACGTGGTAACTAGGCTCTGTATCCCTGCTAGCAACTCTCTCGACTCTACGTCTGTTTTTTTTTGTCTAACTACTATTCCTCTGTGCAGATCCTGCTGTACCTGCTCCACACCTGCCGTGCTCCACCGTGCTGCCTGCCTATCTGCCTCACGCCAACTCCGTCGTATTCACCTGCTTCGCCTGTCTTCAACTGCGGACCTTCCTCAGATCCGCCACTGCCTGGTTCCAGTTCGCTCTCAGACAACTACTAACTCAGCCTCGGCTGTTCCTCTCCACTGCACATCGTCGTCCAATAAACACTTGAACTCTTATCTGTATCCTGTGTGGTGTCTCTGTGCGTTGGGCCATATACAGCCATAACAATTTTTGACTAAACTTTGACAGTCTGTGATTATCCATAAACATCCCCTGATCTTAACTGGATACCTTCTGCATTTTTTTTTACTCCAAAATGAGATCAAAATTCCATAAAGGATACATGAGGTTTATTCACTATAAAATCCAAAAATGAGTTTAAAAATAGTGGTAACAAGTTGCCAGTGCATACTGGTGGAAGAAAGCGCAGAAAACGTCGAAAAATGCTACAAAAACATGTTTAAAAAATGTGTTATTTTTGACATGGGAGGACAACACGAGGGTTAAACATTAAGATATGAACGCTAAAAACTGAAAAACAAACGTATACATAGAAAATAACTGTTGCATAAACAACTATAACTCTGGAGCGGCTAGATGGTTAGGTTAAGCTAAGCATGAACACTGAAAGCAGAAGCAAAGCTAGTCCCTCCTATATTCTGATTCTGAAAGCAAGTAAGGGGCATTTCCCAAAATATCAAACTATGCCTTCAGGACTCAATCTTTTCATGTGTAAGAGGGAAAATGTGTTCCTCTTTCAGAAGTTACACAGTTTTGCTTTTAAGTATGGCAGTAGTTGTGTGTAGTCTTTTGCTGAACGTCAGCCATGTAAATCACAATATATTCAAGCAAGCCCGTTACTGTGTATGTTACACTGAAGGAGAAATCTGGCGCAAAATGATCCTAGGGGTTAATAACACGTGTACAGAGTCGACGGTTCTCTCGGATATGTTTTCATGCTAATCGAATATGACCAGTTTTAGCCCAAACCGCTAATAGCTTGTAACGCTAGTCGTCGGGGCACGGGTAAAGTAAAAAGAAATCGCTATTTCTATACCACAAACAAGGCTCAAAATAGCACCACACTTCCACGGTAGCATTATGAGGGTCCCTACATGTACACCGAAGCATTGAGAACTTTGTAAGTGTACAGAAAGTTTATTAAAAAGATATTTTATAAAGACAGTACCGTTCACGTATACAGGCGTGTTATTAACCCCTAGGTTCATTTTGCGCCGGATTTCGCCATTAAAGGACACCCACTCTAAGAAACATCTGTGTATTAACAGTCGTCCGACTGTATATTTTAACAGACATTGTCCATAGAACGGGATTCACAAGTCATTTTTCTGTTTATCTACCATTCCGATTGCATTATGGGACCTTTATCTGTGCCCCGACAACTAACGTAGTGAGCTACTCACGACGCCATTACCGTAAATGACTAACCGGATAACCGAGAGACAAAATTGCCAAAAAAAAGTGTTTAAGGTGAAAAAAAAAAAGAATCACAGGGTCAAAAGTGTAAAAAAAAAAAAAAAAGCATCAAAGGCATGAAATAAAAGTTTCAATAATTAAAGAACAGATTTAATTTTAGAAGTTTACTAACTGAGCAGCTTGCTATGAGAGAATTTTACACAAAATGTTCTTTATTTTTACTGTGGCTACACACAAAATGTCTGTTTTTAATTACGGGACAGGTCATGGAGCTGCCAGAACTTTTTCTCTTATTTTAAGGATTTATTTCTTTATTTCTTAGAGGGCAGCCACACACATCCAAATGTGCATCGGTACGAGTATGTTTCAGTTGTGGGGCTCTGATCCCAAAGAGTCACCTTTTATCAAAAGTGACATTGTTTGAATGAAGCTCGGTGAAATATATATAGCAGAAGGGCCGAGCTATACGCTTATTCCTGTGCTCTTGTGGCCTGCACCAGTGTTAATTCTCCAATGCATGTGTGATGTTCTGAATCCCTAACCACCCCCCCCTCCCCGAGAGGTTTTAATTGCAGGGTCCAGATTGCCAGGGCTGGTTATATAGGGCCTGGCGACCCCCGTGACAAGTCACAGCCTCCATTTAATATTTCCAGATCCCATGCAAAAAAGCGAACACAGGGGCCCCCCGTGTTAGCGTGCTAGCACTGGCTGGCAAAAATTCAATTTTCATCCCCCTTTTGTATCCGAGCCTGCTGTCTTGCCCTAACGATGCTCTCTCATTCTCGCCCCCCCCCCATACGCTTCCCCTTCTCCTGCCTTCTTCTTCTTCTCCCTTCAACAACAGAACACAGTGGAGTCGTTAGGACCCTCTCTTCATTACTTCAAAAAACCAATCATTAGACACCAGAGTATATACGTAATTAGAAAATCACTTCCTTTGCAATCCCGGCTAAGTAGTTTACATACTGTAATTACAGGGACAAAATCAATTTTTAATCATTTCACTGATTGGGCTCATCAGCTCAGTAGGAACATTGTATCCTGCTTGTTGTGCGAAAGCAACATCTGGGCTAAAACAATTACCCTTTTGTGTTCCAGAGCGGCTCTGAAAATGCCTCGCTGTCACTCCCCCCCCCCTGTCGTGGACGCTCTCTTTCTATCTCTATCCGTCTCCAGACGCCCTTTTTTCCCTTTGCCTTGGTCCTTCTCTCCGTCTTTCTCCCGTGCACTCCCTTTCTTTTCCTCTCCCTCCCTCTCTCCCTCTCTCTTCTTCTTTCTCTCTCTCTCTCTTTCACTCCCTGCCCTTGACTTGGACATGGAGGATCACATTTAAAGCTTTATAAATCAATAGGCTATAATAAGCTGCTCTTGACAGAGAGGGAGAGAAAGGAGAGCGAAGGAAAGAAAAAAAAATAACATATTGCTTTTTTAACACCTCTTTTTTTTTGTTTTTTTTTCTTCATGGCCCTGTTGTGATTTTTTTTCTTGCTTTTATATTGTTGCCTTTCAGAAAACAGGCCCCGCAGAAATATCACCTTATTACCACGTGTTCTGTAGACTATGTGAAGTGTGTGTGTGTGTGTGTGTGTGTGTGTGGGGGGGGGGGTGAGTTTGACGATTCCGAATGTGTAAATACGGAAGGATTCTCCGTCTCCTTGTTTTGAAGTGAGACATAAATACAAAATCCGAGTTGAGAAAACTGCGTCCTTCTTTCCCGGTATGTTTCACCCTTCAACCGGCTAATAAAATGCTTTGTATTCTTGTCTGAGAGAGAGACCCGATCGATCCACATTAGTCTGAACTCTCTCTCTCTCTCTCTCTCTTCCACTTTGAAAACTCGGGAAATCAGATTTCAGAGCGAGGGGGGAGAAGAAGAAGAAGAAGAAGAAAAAAAATCGGTTAATGCATTGATCACTCGGGCTGTATGCAAATCACATTTTGCCTGTATTTTTTTTTTTTTTTTTTGCTGATCAATAGCATTAATTAACGGTTTCGTTTTAACGGCACCCCGTAATCCCGTTAGACACCGCTGTCGACCTCAAAAATCCTACCCTCCCCACCCCCCGCCCCCCCCTCCCGCCCCGTCCCCCCACCCACCTCCCGTCCCCTCAGTAGCCATGGAAATGAACGGCGCGTGGCAGGGGACATAAATCAGGAAATCCAATTTGACCATGAGCTTGCAGTGCTAACAGTAAAATATGAGCGCTAACACAGCACACAGGTAGATCATCTCATATCGGGAAGGATATTATTTATTTATGACAAACGAAAAAAAAAAAAGAATGTTTACATGAGTGCTCTTTCAACTTCTTTTTTAACCCTTGTGTTGTCTTCCCCCTCGACTATGAAAATCACTTTTTCTGTCGTTTTTGTTCCTTTGTCTGACGATTTATCACTTATTTTCCAGTTCTGGGCGCTTTCTCAAACTTTTTTTTGACATTTTCTTCCGGTGTTTTTGAAGTTTTTATGGTTGTTTTTTAAGTTTATTTCAAAAAATTGTCACACTTTTCCCAACGTTTTGTCACGTTTTTTTTTTTACATTTTTGGTGCTTATTACAACGTCCCATATTTCTGATTCCATACTTCTGAAATTTTTTTTTGAAAAACAACAACAAACAACATGAGGGTTAAAGAGAGTTAAAGAGACTCTTATCTTACATGTGAGATTTAGGTCTACTTGCTATGAGAAGGTCTATACAGCCTGTGGAAACTGTGGAGGAGCTTTCTGAAGAACAAAATAACTCTGATGATGATGATGATGATGATGATGATGATGATGATGATGATGATGATGATGATGAGGATGAGGATACCATCAGAGTTATCTCGGACTGGGACGTGAGATTCCAAATTCACAACAGAAAGCCTGTGTTACAAACTGGGGGTGAGGAATTTGAAAGATGTGAGAACTTGATAGAAGACGGACTGATAGGATTCGGGGTCTTTTTGGAGTTTGACCCATGCAAGGAACATTATGCCAAGTCATTATATCTCAGCCTGTGCTGCTTTCGTTTTTTCACCATTCTCATTTTAATCGGTTTCTCACATAGCCCCAACTTTATGGCAGTGCAACACTAAATCACCGGAGTGGCCCTTTAAGAGAGTTCCACTTGTTGTCATTGGGAGTATTTTAAGAAATACAGTGTGAATTAATGATTCTTCCCCCTGGACATCCACCTTTTTCCCTCTATTTAACACTAATACAACACCAAATAGCTAACTACTGTATGTCATGATGAGTGTGTGTGTGTGTGTGTGTGTGTGTAAGGGGGGTGCTCTGTGCTTACCAGCCTAGCTGCTGCTGCCAGGGATGCTAGTGTGTGGGATTAATAATTGACTCTTTTTTGAAATTATTATTATTCCCAAAATGCTCTTTTGTGATTTGCTTTGAAGGGTGTGCATGTGCGTGTGGGTGGGGGGTGTTAAGTGAGTAGGGGGGCGGGGAGGGGCATGGGGGGGGTAGTTGGTGAAGGGGATTGGGGGGGGCTTGCTTGCTCATTTGGAGAGCTTTTCCAATTATACAATTAGTGAGGAATGTAGGCCAGCGGCCTTGGTGCTCCTCGTGCTCCCCGACCCTGGATGGCAAGTCCCTTCGCCTCGCTTTGTGTTTATCCATTTCTTTCACATTAGTCTAGAAATACATTAACTAGAAATAGATGTAAAAACGGACATTTACATTAACACGAATATGTAACCGTGGATATATAAAGTGAAAGTGGCATCGGCTCGGAGTCCGGGAGGCGTCCCAGAGGAGCGGAGCTAACAGACGCTGACCTTCTTTGTGAACTGGGTTGCATGTGAACGACCATGGCAGCGCGCTGTGGTGTTAATAGATAAAGTCATGGGGTCGGGCCTTCTCTGATCAAAAATGGTTTGTTTTGTTGAATGGCTTTTTTGTAAACCCACCACCAGCTCCCACTGTTCCCCCAAAACCCCAAAAAGAGGATAGCTGGTTCGGGATTGAACACACACACAGGGCTGCTATGTACTGGTTCTTTTTAATCGTCATCGCGATACTAACTGGCGCAATAAAGACATTACGAAAGGCTGCAACATATTGCAATAGCCACTCAGAGATTTATTCCTGTTAGTTGACAGAAAATATCAGTAGAAAACTGCACTGTGATTCGTGTTTTTTTAGTGCTGCCTTTCATATTCAATTCAATGTTCAATTTGTTCAATGCAACAATGTTGGAAATGATTTCCTTTCACTTGTTTTAAATTCAACAAGCGACCTGTTGTATTTTAGCATTATACTGAAAGCAGCAGAGCTGAGAGCACTTCAATATCTGTTTATTTATCGCAGGTAATATCGCTAACATCGCGATATTCAACAACGTTATTGCGTGTCGCGTATTTTCCTCATCATCGTGGCAGGCCTAATTCCAACTACTATTGATTCCCTTTCTTCTCCGAGGGCGGAGTGATGCGATAAATTGATTTATGATGAAGGACAAAATGGTTTCATAACTTCCTGATTGTCCCCTCACTCCAGCCTGCCTGCTACTGCGCGTACCGTGCTGGGTTTAATACGAAGCAACAACAACAGCCAAGTGCCATCTGTTGGCATGCAGATTTTCTGTAATCTCTCTTTACTGATTACAACAATGACTACACGAACCTCTTAAATAATTATCCCACAATGTAAAAAAAGAGAGGAAAAAAAAGAAAAATAATTATAATCATTAACTCCCACCAAGTCTGCCACTCCTCCCGCAAATGAAGGCTGTCAGAGAGAGAGAGAGAGAGAGAGAGAGAGAGAGAGAGAGAGTTGTTCTTTTGCTGTGATGCCAATCATGTCTTATTTATACCCGCGGGGTAGAGTACCACACAGCAGTGACAATCTTAACCCAACAACGTTGAAGAGGAAACTGTGGGAAAATTGACCCCTCTCCACCCACCACCCCTGCAACTTATGATGGGTTTTTGTTTTTTTCTATCTTCCGGAGGAAAGATCCAAATGAAGAGGGCAGGTTACATTCTGCAGTTTGTCTGACATCACGTTGGCTATGTTCAGTCTTAAGTCTTAATGCTTAATTCGGATTTTTTTTTTTGCTGAGATCCGGTTTGGCTGTTCACATTACCTTTTTTAAAATGTGGCCTATGTCAGATTCCAGTGTGAACTTTTTGCGGTTTCGAAGTGACCCGCATGAGCAAAAGAACAATAACCATGACATCACACGCAGCACGCTGTTGCACTAAAGTTAGGGAGGTTATGGAGGAAGGAAGCACTTTGGATTTTATTTCAAAATGTTTGTGTAATGGCAGCCGTAACATTAATGAGCAGGTGCTGAGGAGGAGAAGAATGAAGAGAAAGAGAGCCACAGTGGCTATTTTGGCCTTTTTACGGGGTTATGGCTGCAAATTCACTACAGAGGTCTGTGTGTCTATTTTTTTCAAAAACGGAGCGGTTACGGTATGATCCTTCTAGTTTTGATTGAATTGTAGTATCTCCCCATACCCTAATTAGGTCTAACACCTCACTCTCCCTCCATTGACTTACTCCATCACTGTTCTCCATTTTGTAGGCCTAGTCAAGTTTTTAATTTTACGGTGTCTAGGGCTAACTCCAGCCGGTGCATAATTGTGACAAATGTCGATGTAGATTGAGATAAAAGTCGCATCAAATCCGCCTTGGTTGTTCACACTGAGGCCGCATTGGAAAAAAATCAGACCTGGGTCTGATTCGGGTCCATATATGGAAGTGGTCCAAATTAGATTTGAAAAAATCTGATCTGGCCAAGATTTGAGTGTTCACACAGATTTGGGCCACTTTTACCTGCAGTCTGAACGTAGCCATTGATAATTCCAGCAGCGGAATCAATGAGTAAGTTTACATGCACACCTATATTCCACTATTATTCCCAATATGACAATATTCCGAATTTGATACAGGTCATGTAAACAGCATACTCCGGTTGGATATTCTGTATAAGGCCTTTTTCCAAATTTAGCATTTTTCCGATTAAGCCATGTGGGATATTCCGGTATTATTCAAGTTTTAGAGGCATTCTTTGTATAAAGCGCGTTCCGAATATGCGTCTCAATCTGGATTTTTATGCCCAGTTTACGGCCTCTTGCCTGTTTACGGCTTACGGTCAGCTCTGTGAGTTGCTATGGTTGCTGTAAAAAAACCAACCAGCCAACAGTTTGCAAGGCTGCCGACCCGATAAGAAGGAGAAACACAGCTATTTTTAAACATTATCAAAGACTTGGATATCGGCTTAGTCGGAATATTGTCTTTTTCAGGGTAAAAACCAGAATCTTATGTGCATGCGTAAACATAGTCAGTGTCTCAGAATGAGACTACATTTACATTGCTACGTTTTGGTTTAAAAACGAATGTCTTTTGCTACATTTTCACCTCACATTCACACTGCTCTGGCGTTTCAGAGCCCCTACACCAGGAGACTTGAAAACACTTCTGACCCCGTTTTTGGGTCAGTTGTGTCGCAGTCTCAACGGCCGCAAACGGAGACCTTTGGCAACACCGACACTGACGCTAACGTCTCATCGCCCGATTGGAAACTGGAAAACGCGCATGGCCAGCATACGAGAATGTTGATGAGATATGCGTGTTAGTTTGAACGCTGATTAGTTGTTCTACCGAAGCTAAAATCACTTGTGTGCACAGAGTTCGCTTTTGGCTTAAAACGTAGCAATGTAAATGTAGCCTGAAACCAAAAAAATAGCATCCGTCTAGACCCCAGTTTGCTTCACATTTTAACAATAACGTAGGAAGAAATTGTGACACCTGTTTCTCCACTGCCAGTAGCCTCAGTAGTCCAAAATGCATTGCAGCCGGAGAAAAGGATGTGTGTTGAGTAAAAGTCAATGTTCACAGGTTAGCTGGCTTCCTATACTCATATACTGCATAGCTGTAGGAAATGCAAGAAGCAAAAAGTTCACACCCTTACTCCGGGGACAGCGCCAAGCTGAGGCTACGCGGGTTAACCGAAAAAGTAAATTACACTTAATCATTCCTGGAATACACAAAAACATCATTATTTGATAGTATCTGGCAATAAAATTGTGTCAATAGTGTCCAAACATCTTTTCTTAAGGATATGGTTTCCAAATGCTAAAAATGCAAATCAAAGTTCAAAGATTAAAAATGTGTTTTGATCTATAGGTCAGAGGTCGTAGAGGCTTATTTTAGTAAAAGTGATAATAATTTATAAGCCTATATATAACATAAAAAAGACTATGAAAAGTAAAAGTCCTGCGTTCAGAATTTAACTTACACTATGAGATATTTACATAAAAATCTACTCAAGATATGTAAATATTAGGCAGCAGAATGACCCGTCAGTGTTATTTTGTATTACATTAACTGATTTAGATATGTTGCTGATGGATTACAGCGTAAGCAACATCTAAATATTATAGTCTGTCAATGTGGGGGTGATTCTATCTTCTCTAATGGAACCTTTCTGTAAAAATGCATCAGAGAAGCTCACCATATGTTTTATGTTAAATTGCGTTATGCAAAGTAACTACCAACTGTGGCTGTCAAATGAATGCAGTGGAATAGGAGCATAACGTGGCACAAAATGGAAGTACTCAAGTTTGTTAAGTATCAAATTACTTAGTATCACGTTACTGCAGTAGATGAATGCAGTTACTTGACACCACTGCTAAAGAAGCACACTTAGTTTGGTATGTCAGGGATTTATGTGAGTAAATGCTCATCCGTGTGTGTGTGTGTGTGTGTGTGTGTGTGTGTGTGTGTGTGTGTGCGGGGGGTCTGTTTATGGATCTCTTTTTATATACGTCATCTGTGTGTGTATGCATCTGCAAATGTGTGTGTGTGCGTGTGCGTGCGTGCTCTGTGTGAGAAATGGTGTGAGAACACGTCAAGGGGAGCATGTGTTAGCTCTGCTTCCAATATGAGGGAAATCTGTGCCACATACCTCCGATATGACACAAGCCAAAACGACATGACTCACCCATGCTATATTTGATTAATAAAACTACAGCCGGCAAAATGTGTTTCAAAAACAGCAGATCATTACCGAGGCGCGGTTTGACTGGAGAAATGAACCATCCTATCATTATTATTATTATCAAGGGATGAAGACAAAATATATATGTGTTTGTGGAGCATCTGATACGATCCCAAATATTATAATACGAATGTTACATTTGTAGTCAAACATGTCTTTGTTTCTCACTTTATAGCGAGGCATATGTGAATGCAGGGTGATTACTCACATAGGCTCAGTATGTCCCATGAAGAGGACAGCTGCCATATATATGTAATTCCCGCTGCTCTGAATCTTATAATAAATGTTATAACATGAATTTCCCAGCTTCAAGAGAAAAGGTTTCCATTGATTAGCACTTTACAAGCAATCAATTTTTACAAACCGGCTTGACCCCCCCCCCACACACACACACACATAAACACACACACACCCCTCTCTTCTCTCTCTCTGTTTCTCAGGAAGGGATGATGGTCTATATCACGAAATTAAAAAGAATACAGAGAAGTGGGATGGGGTGAGTAATTATTGGAAAGAGGAAGAGGAGGAGGAGGAAGAGGGGTGATGTTTGCGAGACGTGTATAGATTTCAAGGGGAGTGAAGACGAATGGGAGCTACAGTACCTTGGAGCGAGAGTCTAATAAGGGTACAACCAGTGGTGGAATGTAACTGAGTACATTTAACCCAGTACTGTACTTAAGTACACATTTTAGGATAATTGTACTTTACTTGAGTCTTTTTCTTTCCGTGCCACTTTCTACTCCGCTACATTTCAGAGAGAAATATTGTATATTTTTTTTACTCCACTATATTCATCTGACAACTGTTGTTACTAGTTACTTTACAAATTACGACTTTGCACACAAAACACATGTAGTTTAAAAAAATGTTGAGATGTTATATTATAAATTAAACTACCCGACAATATAACGACTACAAGTCCAGCTGAAATGATTAGATCATTAAACACACAACTGTTTGGATCCTTTTCCACTTTCTAAAATGGGAGGATTTTTCTGCATCGAGTGTACAATGCAGGACTTTTACTTGTAACAGAGTATTTTCACAGTGTGATATCAGTACTTTTACTTCAGTAAAGGATCTGAATACTTCCTCCACCGCTGACAACAACAATGGCGAACGGCGATGACACGCTGATTACAAACAACCGGGCGGGATAAAGCATCCTAACCCCACAAAGCAGACGTATCCCTCACTTGTACCTGTCATGTGAGCTCCCATCACTCACTGACACACACACACACACACACACACGTACAGTAAACACACTCTACCGGCCCATCACCGTGAGAGATGGGCTGGCCACGCTCCTCCAGCTCCAGGAATAATGGCTTGCACCTGTTAACCATGTCACCTCTGTTTGCTAATTGTCTCCTTGAGCTACACGGAGAGGAGGTGACAGCGTTGTGGCTTTCTGACAGGTGGGCTGTGGGGGGGTGGGGAGGGGGTCAATATGTGATGAAAGAGACTGGCACCAAACTTATTTTACTTAGAGCTGCTTTAATACTATCGCCGGGTGACCGCGGAATATCCAGCGAACGTTGTGGATATTGACAACATTTGAGTAGTTCAAAAGAAAATAGCGCTCAGCACTGGGCATTGATTATAGAAACAGAATGAGTTAGCCCACTACAACGGTCACAGTTCTTTGCAATGGCAACGTCCTGACGGAAGGCATATTTTTCTAGCTGTTTTTTCTCCTTATTCCATTCTTTGTGCTAATAACGCTAGGCGATAAATTTTCTGGACCACCCTGGACGCAGGACAAAATTGATATCTGTCTTTATATTTGAACTCCTGACAAGAAAACAAAGTGCATTTCCAATATATTCTATAAGTATTTCTATAAGTCCAGTTTTCCATTGGCAGAATACCCAGATCTGCTAAGCCAGCGCTGATCAAAGCCTTTGGGCGATAAAAATGACAAATTAAAAAAAAAAGATAATAATAATGTCAATTTCAGGAGAATTTCCCAGTTAATCTTTAATGAATGTCAAATGAATATTTTAAGATAATCATCTTGATGGTTCTGCATCTGGACATCCAGTATTTGGAGGATGTAGCTCGTGAAAATAAGGTTGTAAAAGTAAGTAGGCCACAGCTGTTATTTCAATGTGTCAGATACATTTAATCAACATTTCATATCTTCCGCTGCTCATTGTCAGGTGGTAGCAGGTTGTGAACATTAATTAGGCAGCCACTAAAGCTTTAGTGTTACCTGTGCACCTGACAAAAGATGATCAATTCAATTTTGTAGTTTCTAGTTTTTTGTGTATGTAGATAGTAGTAGTCCCTTTATTGTTGTCACATAGTCACAAGTACCAGCGAAATTATCAATCAGATGCTTCAACACTGAACCTAATCAGATTCAATAGGGGATTCAAACGAATTTGGATACAAAAAGTGGATTGGACACTGGGTTGGAATCCGATAAAAAAGACCCTTTACTGGCACTAGCAGCAGTGACATGATTCCGAGGTGTCTATGTGGGTGTCAGTTTGTGACACCACCAACATATCCTGCAGGTCTTTCTGCTACCAGAAGTGCAAACATATGTCCCCCGACACCCAAGATAAAAACATCCTCAACTGCTACCATGAGTGTTCATTTTGCCTGTCCAATCCCATTCCTGGCCCGACATGATGTTCAATGTGGAAAGGGATGAATTATTGAAGCAATGTATTGGGATCTTTAACATACTGCACGTTACAACAAGTCCTCCAAACCATACGACGATATAGGTTGTTTGTTCCCACCCTCTAATACGACCCACGGGAGCGTTTTTATGAATTAACGTCCATAGCGGTGGCAGGAAACACGACCCACAGGAGTGTTTTCCGTCGTCCTATTTAAACCAGGGGAGGTAACACGTCGTTAACGTTAAAAAAAGTCGCAGTTTGGTTAGGTTTAGGCACAAAGACTACTTAGTTCTGTTTGTTCCGCGAAGTAAAAAACTCACCGTTTACTTTTATTTTCAAATGGAACACAAACCTAGCTTGGCTCCGCCCTCGTACGTACTTCCGCTAAATTTTCATTTTCCTTCAGTACACCTTCTGGGTTTGCGGAACATTCGTGGGTTTTCCTCCGGCCAATCTTTACCGGTCCAATCAGCGAACAGCTAAGCCGACGTCACGACCAAACGTTAGCGATTGGTTGTGGCAAATCCAGAGTGGCTCTGGGCAGATCCAATAGTTTTAAACTTCAAAAGAGTACCCGCCTTCAAGGAAGTTAACACTTGTCAATGGATAGTGGCCAGACTCTCTGTACAAATGAAATGTAACAGAGACCGGTAGGACCAGGCTAACACAAACCCTGGTCTCCTGGGTGAAGGTCCTGTTGTTGGTTCACCCATCCACCACCCCAACCTGCCTTCATACATAAAACATAAAAACATAAAACACTAGGAACGTAAATATGAGTCGTAATTGCTGTTTGAACAAACAAACTATGTGGGCCTTTTTCGGGGGGAGGAAAGCCTTGTGCGGTATATTGTAGCATGGTGGGCCACACAAACTAACTACTTGACAACACAGGCAAAAAAATGCCAAAAGATTTGTGCAATTCTGCAAATGTTGCATGACAAAACTGAGGTGCAAGGAGGCTCATAAAAGGTCGGCTACAAGGTTGGTCAACGTGGTGACGGTCATTCACCACCCATACAACCAACATAGCCATATTTCAATGTAGTGTGCATGCACATGAGTAGGGCTGGGTACCGAATCCGACACTTGTTAAGCACCGACCGAATTGCCTAGTATCGAAAAATGCCTCGTCATTCAATACCCAATTTCAATACATAAGGAGCAAATCTCGTCAGCATCAGTGAGCCAATAGGCATGCAGCATGCTTCTACCAAGATCTAATAACGCTTCTGATTGGCTGTCTAACGTTACACGTCGTACAGACACACAGGTTAAAACCCTTTGAGACCTAAGGTATTTTTGACAACTTATGGTCATATCTAACTATTGTTCCCTCAGGTAATTCCTCTTCACTATAGATGATCTTTGTTTTATCCGCATTGACGGACCAGCCTGGTTGACAAGACGTAAACAAGCTTTTGATTGGTCAGAATGGTCTCCCAGAATATCATGGGAAAAGCAAAATGTCAGTAAGCGTCAAAGCTAGCGCAGATAAACCACTGAAAATTAATTAATTTTGGACATAAAGCGTATCAATCTTGGATGAAACAGTTTGGATTTATTGCACAAAAGCCCTATTAGCTTTTACCTGCACAAAATGGTATGTTTCTATGGTTATAAAATGAATAAGCCATGGATCTAAGATGTCATTTTTTGTGCCTTTACGTCAAGCTTAGAGAGTTAAAACTCGACGTTAGGCATAGAGATGGGGCTGACGTAGTAGGAGCTAAAAAATAACTGAAAATATTTGTGCCCTAATGTGTAATGTTGCAGTTTCTCTTTGTTAGAACGGATTTTATAAAATTGCTATCGAAAAAAAAGCATCGTTCAGGAACCGGTTTTTCGAAGTCACTGCATCGGTAGGCCATGGAAACATTTTAAGCGATACCCAGCCCTACACGTGACCATAAATCCATGCACCGTGTGATAAAAGCCTAATGGCTTTGTTGCCCATTCATTTTTATCTGTCTGGCCAGAAAACTGGAGGTGAGGAATAA
>CM046787.1:6036274-6128449 GCA_025617405.1 Perca schrenkii
CCTTCAGTGAGAATCTACAATGTAAATAGTCATGAAAATAAAAAGGAAACGCAATGAATGAGAAGGTGTGTCCAAACTTTTGGCCTGTACTGTAATTGTGAATTTTTACTTTAAGTAGTCAAAGTCTTGCTGCTTTTTGTGTCTGTCTTCACTCCTGTCCATCTGTACATTAGCTTGACATGTGGACCTTCAGGCCAAAAGTGACCGTCTAACCCTCAGCTTTGTGTTCTAATAATACAGTTTCCTCTTTATTCGCAGTACTTCTTCATTCCTCTTGGCTAACTGCAGGCTGTATTACTATGACTGTATAAGGGTACACAAACACTCACTTCTGACTGCATATTACATGGAATTAGAGTTTTAATCATATAGTCCTTACCTTGAAAGGATTATTTGACAACAGTGCAAATTTGACACGCCACACCATGGAGCTTTGTGTATCAGATGAAAAACATGGATTTAGGAACGTTAACACTAATTTACTGGACATTTTCGAATTTGGTATAATGGGCATGGTTTCTTTCTTACCCGGAGACTGATATGTGTGCCCACTACAGGCAGAAGGTAGCTGTTACCAGTGGTGGAATCTAACAAAGTACATTTGCTCAAGTACTGTACTTAAGCACAAATGTTTAGGTACTTGTACCTGAGTCTTTTCTTTTCTTTTCACTTTCTACTTCTACTCCGCTACATTTCAGAGAGAAATATTGTACTTTTTACTCCACTACATTCATCTGACAGCTTTAGTTATTAGTTACTTTACACATTACGATTTTTGCTGACAAAACACATATAGTTTATAAAATTTGATATTTTATTATAAATTAAACTACCCAACAATATAACGGCCAACAAGTCCAGCTGAAAAGATTAGCCCTTTATACACACAACTGTTTTGGATCCTTTCCACTTTCTAAAATGTGAGCATTTTTCTGCATTGAGTACTTTTGCTTTTAATACTTCAAGTACATTTTCCTGATGATACTTACTTACATACTTTTACTTAAGTAACATTTTCAATTCAGGACTTTTACCTGTAACAGAGTTATTTTTTTACACTGTGGTATTTTTTAGTAGTAGTATTTCATTTTACTTAAGTAAAAAGTCTGAATGGATATCAGTCTGTGTGTGTCCACTACAGGCAGAACGTAGCTGTTAGCTTAGCTGTTAGCTTAGCGGTTAGCCTCGATATCTCAAAGCTTGGGCCAACCTATCAGCAACAAAACTGAAACTGCACCATAGTTTGAGTAACTGTTGAGTTAAAAGTTGACTCTGGGTATTGTCGTGCTATTCAAACATCAAACTACTTTTATTTTATATCCTCCGCTTAACCCTGTCATGGTGGGTCGATGCACTTCTCTTTTTATTTTCTTGCACAGAAAGCTGTACTTTAATTTTTTTTTTCTTTTTTTATAACACCATTTTCCAAAACTTCATGCAAAAAAGGCTGTTCATTTCATTTATGTCTCCCTTCTGAAATTCCATACTGATCTTTTCTACGGTTTATGGCTGTGTGCACTTACTGCTTACTAACACATCTGGTATGATGAATCAGTAAGTGTAACATCCAAACTGATTACTCTTCCAGGACCACAACCGAGCCGAGTACGAGTTCCGGGTCA
The DNA here is from genome assembly GCA_025617405.1 of Perca schrenkii. Classification (NCBI taxonomy): domain Eukaryota; kingdom Metazoa; phylum Chordata; class Actinopteri; order Perciformes; family Percidae; genus Perca; species Perca schrenkii. Next base: position 6,037,897 of record CM046787.1, read on the forward strand.
TGCGAAAGACAATGAGAAAGGAGCCTCCAACCCCAAAGGTAAAACCCATTTCCCGATATATTATTTTTGTGTTTAAAGCATAACTGCACAGTCAGATGAGCCGCCTTAAAAAGCAGTAAACTCCATCTTTCAGTAGTCATCAGGGCATCAAGGCTCTGGGTTGCCCTGCCTGAGAGAATTAGGCTTCTTCATTAGTCTTTCATGACAGGCTTTCATTGTTTTATATATGTATCCGAGATTTTATGAAAACGTGGCAGTATAAAGAATGTTTTATTCTTGATCCTGGAGCAACACCGTCATTCCCGTCATTCATTTTAAAGGAACACGCCAACTTATTGGGAATTTAGCTTATTCACCGTAACCCCCAGAGTCAGACAAGTCGATACATACCCTTCTCATCTCCGTGCGTGCTGTAATGCTGTCTGACGGCTCCAGCGGCATCAGGCCAGCACAGAACATGCAGGTGACTGGTTCCAGTAATCCTACTGCTCCCAATAAGTGACAAAATAACGGCAACATGTTCCTATTTACATGTTGTGATTTGTAGAGTCACAGCGTGTACAAAAAACAACGTAACACAAGACACAGCCGTCTTCTAACTGTAAACAAACCGGGAACTATATTCTCAGGCGGAAGAATGTAGTACTTGGGCGGAGTGATATGCTCGCAGCAAGCCTGTCTGAGAATATAGTTCCCGGTTTGTTTACTGTTAGAAGACGGCTGTGTCTCATGTTACGTTGTTTTTTGTACATGCTGTGACTATACAAATCACAACATGTAAATAGGAACATGTTGGTGTTATTTTGTCACTTTTGTCACAATTCTGAGCAGTAGGCTAGTTGGAACCAGGTACCTGCAGGATCTGTGCTAGGCTAAGCTAATGCTGGAACCGCCAGACAGCGTTACAGCACGCACGGAGATGAGAAGGGTATGTATCGACTTGTCTTACTCTGGGGGTTATGGTGAATAAGCTAAATTTCCAATAAGTCGGCGTGTTCCTTTAATAACCACCTCCTGCTACTAAGTGAACTCAGTGACACATTTGTTGTTTGTCACATAATGTGTTAATTAATTAGCTCTCCAAGCATGACTTCATTTGATCTGTTTGGCAATTGATAATGGATTACTTGAATATAAAAGGTAGCTCTTTTTCTGTCAGCAACTTACAACTTTCAGGTAACATGCAATCAGCACTGACTCATGCGGAAATACAATCTAACGGTAGCTTCAGCGTTCTGAAGAGAAAGTGCTGACCAAACACTGAAACATGTCTGTATCTAGTCAAAAGCATTGAGGCGCATTCTGTCCTCCAGCATGTTCTTTTTGATTATTATTATAAGCCTTTTGACTTTTGTCTTGTACCAAGGTCAGGTCTTTCTTGACACACACACACACACACAGCCGCCTGAGATTTCTGACCTAATTCTCAGTAGGCTTGAATGTGACATGATAGCTTAGGGCAGAATTAACTGTGCTCCACTGCAGCCACTGTGTGTGTGGGTGTGGGTGTGGGTATGGGTATGGGTATGGGTGTGTGTGTGCGTGCGTGCGTGCGTGCGTGCGTGCGTGCGTGCATCTGCATGCCCACGGCATTAAGAGCTGCTGCTGACAGAAAGACATGACACACAGGTCCAAACAGATACAGATGCAGTTAATGTTTCAGACATGTTGTGTGCTTTATGTCCTTTACACAACTGTGTGTGTGTGTGTGTGTGTGTTTTAGATAGAGGAAAGTGAGAAGGTGAAGGTGAAGCTGACGTGTACAGACAGACTGCCAGCTTACCTGACTACTATGGTGACGATGGTCTTCATGGTGAGTCTCTCTGCCAGTGCTACTTTAAATGGGACATATCAAGAAAAAGTCACGTTTTCAGTTCTCGTGCACATACATGTGGGTATTTGGAGTGCCTACCAACCCACAAACTGTGAAATAAGACAAACTTGGGAAACATGGGATTCAACAAGCCATTCAGATGTCAAATACAGGCTCATTAGAATAAGCATCCCCCCCCCCAATCTGAGTATCTTCACCCACGGCTTGAGAACAACCTTTGCATAATTTTCTACCAAGCCGATCACAGTAGACTGGGCTTTTCAGGAGGGGGGCTTAAAGAGAAAGATGCTAAAATGCAGTGTTTCAGACAATCAAGTTTCAATCAATATATTTGTCACGTCAAATCATATAAAATACAATTTCACTGAAATGTAATCCTTTCACCTCCTTCAATTTATGCACCGCTCGACCAATCGAGTCAAGGACTCAGGAATTAAAGCTTTTGTTAAGTATCTAAAATAGTGTAATAGTATTTCAGACAATCAAGTTTCAATCAATATATTTGTCACGTCAAATCATATAAAATACGATTTCACTGAAATGTAATCCTTTCACCTCCAATTTATGCACCGCTCGACCAATCGAGTCAAGGACTCAGGAATTAAAGCTTTTGTTAAGTATCTAAAATAGTATAATAGTATCTTAATGTGTAACATAGGCTTCACACACGTCTTTTAAAGCCAGGCCGTTGCCTCAGATGCCGAGGCCTAACGGTGCTACTGCCAGCCGCCCACTGCGTGACCAACTTGAAATACATGACACACATGGACACAGACCATAGGAACAGCCAGAGAGAGAGAATCAGAGGGGAACACTTCTAACCAAAACTGAATCCGAACCAAGCCAAAACTGTTACATAACAAATTGATCCAAAAGTGACCCAAACCCAGATACTCAAGCTAACACAAAAAAATCCCTTCCGGGTAGACAACTGTTAGAATATATTTTGTGAGAGTGAAGTAAGATGTTTTTTAGAGTTCATGAAGCGGACCTTGTTGTCTCCACTTCTCTGGGTTATGAGAGGCCATCTGGTTTTAAAGTGATAAGACATTATAAAGGGAGTGTGAGATATTGCATGAAAAAAAGGTTTTCTTCAACATCTTCTCCTCCATCAACAATGGAGCAGTGTTTTGCAAGCGCAGGATTTGTGACACAGGGTATGGAAATGACCTCGGCTCTCACGCTCTCCTTAAAGTCCGCAGAAGATTGAGAACACACAGGTATTCAAATCCAACAATAGCAACTTGTGTCTTTTGACCTGAGAATAGGAGAAGCCGAGGTCATGTTTTCATGCAGTGTGTTACATATCGTTAGGAGCCGGATGGAGCCAGAAGATCTGGACTGTATCCAAACTGATGACCGCACCACCAGGGATGGGACAGAATTGAATAAATAAAACAGTATTTTAACTTAGCGGCACTAGATGCAGGGGGAATCTTTGTAGGTGAAAGATAGACCTGTATTGAAGTATCTGATCCGTATGCATACGCTCTCGTATTCTGCAAAATCATTCACTAAAGCTTGTTATAATTTTAACTGAACAAATCCAGTAAACGAACACTTTTCAGGGTGTAGTGACCATAGAATTGGAGTCTACTTAACATAAAAAAACATATATATATATATATATAGTGTGTTTTACATTTATTCTTTTTTTTTATTATTTTTTTTATTTGTGCATGTAAAATAAAATAAAAAGAAGAAATATACAATAATATAATGCAAAGATGGGATTAAAAAAAAAAAAACCTGAGGGCTTATAAAAGGAAGCCACCTAACACTGAAATCAAAGACAGCTGTATGCTTAGCACACATTTGCAAATGAACATACATATTTTTAAAATATTTAAAGGAAAAAAAATATTTAAAGGAAAGAAGAAAAAAATCCAGACAAGGGGTACTACAGATAGAAAACAAAATATAATAATATTACACTAACATATTTACACTGCTTTTAGCCTTTATACTGTATGATAACTAAATGTACATAGTGCTATGCTCCATCAACATAAATTTCTTAAGATTTTAAGATTTTTTTTTTTTTAAATCATAAATGAAGAGTTAATTTCCTTTCATTATGTTATATGTATGTTTATTTATGTACCATCCACCAAGGAAAATTCCTTATAAGTTTTACTTTTCTGATTCTGATCTTGTTCTTCACCTTAATTGTTTTGTCAATGATTTGTCAGATTGGGTGTTCTCCCCCTCCCCCTCCTCCACCCCCCTTTTAGATCGTGGTGACGTTTGCCATAGTCTTTGGGGTCATCCTGTACCGGATTAGCATTAAAGCAGCCCTGCACATGAGCACCTACTCAGACCAGTCCAACATCAGAGCCACTGTCAAAGGCACGGCCGCCGTCATCAACCTCGTCGTCATCATCATCTTAGATGAAGTCTACGCCGCCATCGCCCGCTGGCTCACCACACTGGGTGAGGCACATTTCACTGTTATTACCTTAAAGGCATGGTTGATCCTCAATCCAAATATTTGGTTTCTGACTACAGCAAAGATATTTTTAATAACAACCAAAGTGGGAAAAAGGGAAAATATTAAAAGACAAAGCTTATATCTTTTGGGGAGTGTCAGTAGCTAGGGTTGGGAACCGGAGGGTCGCCGGTTCAAGTCCCTGTACGGACCAAAGTAAGGAGTGTGGATTGGTAGCTGGAGAGATGCCAGTTCACCTCCTGGGCACTGCCATAGTGCTCTTGAGCAAGGCACCGTTTTATGGGAAAACACAAATCATTATTCCAATTATTTTAAACAGGTATGCCTTTGATACGTGTCTCAGGGCTCTCAAGTCTCACGCATTGGGCGTGAGACATACACATTTCAACCCGTTCACACGCTCACACGCCACACCTTGTATTTCTCATGCAGAGAAATTAACAGCAGTGGCGATTTTTGGAACGGGCGACCCGGGCAGCCGGTTTTCTGTTTTCTATCATTTCACTGTGTGTGGAATTGGCAGATCAGCGCCCCCAGCAGCTGCAGGCGCCCTGCTTGCTGAGAGAGGTCAACACCCCCTACTTTCACAATGAAATGGACTAGTCCATAACAGTGCGCCGCAGCGCGAAAGATAAATAGATAAACACAAAATGACAGGAGAACTGGGAAGTACACAGAGTAGTGATGTGACAACCGGCTCTTTTACGCGAGTCGGTTCAACCGGACGGTTGTTGGTTGGCGAACCGAGTCTATAGATTCGGTCAACGGTTCACGTGCCTGCGGCACCCGGCTACTCCCGGTCTCGGCAGTAGCCGGGTGCCCGCCCGGTCTGCTCGTGACAGCCTGTAACATTCACTTCTCTAACATTTAACTTAACATAACTAAGTGGGGCTAACATGTGTATTTGTATGTGATGCACTTCCCAATCAATAATTTGTGAATTTCCGAACACAATCACCTAAAATGCATCAGAAACAAGGCTTGGTTAATAACTCCAACTTGCCGAGAACCATTAGACAAACTGTTTGCTTATATACTCGAGCGGTTTTTAACGGTTACATTCGGTCTCGACTCTCGGCAGTAGCCGGGTGCACGGTCTCTACAACTCTCTTAACAACTCTTTCGGTCCAATGAATCGTGCTGCTCGAGGTAGCCCATTTCCTGATTGATTCTACCACCACTCCAGTGGAGGCGCTAATGAGGTAAAAAACAGGAGTGAGTCAGTTCATTGACGTATGGCACTCGATTCTCCCGGCTCAGTGACACGAATCGGGTTAATAACCGGCTCTTCGGTCTGTTCGTCATCACTAACACAGAGACAGCAAGACCAAGACGAGTCTAAACCTTTCTTTTATGTCAATGGTCTAAATGCCAAAATGAAACAAAGTTACCCAAGCTGCTCAAATAAAAGAAAAAAGCGAAAAGACATATTTTCAGCAGAAGCAGGACCTTCATCAGCTCCCGTGGCTGATGTGTTGGCAGCAGTGGCATATGTACAGTGGGGAGGAGACTCAGAGGGACAGAGATGAGGGAGTGAGGCTACAACCTGCGGTAAGCACAACTCCCCTTAAATCACTTTGGCCCTTGATAAAACTGAGTGGTGGACAAACTGTTGATGATAACACTACAACAATAAAAGAGTGGGCATGCTTTACCGTATGATTGCGTTAGCCTATATTAACGTTGCACATCGTGCAAATGTTCTTAACGAGAATTGATGCTTTTGTATCTGCATTGAAAGACAGACAAAAACTCATGATAGACCTCTTCAAATTATAGCATAGGGCCTCTCGAAATGATATGGCACTTTGTTGGAGTATTTAATGTGTTAACTCTAACTAATTCTTGCTTACTCATTACATGGCGTTAGTAGTTTTAGGAGTTGGTATACATATTCAGGGGAGCGCAAGGACGGGTACAGCTTTATCAATACTAGTTGTTGTACAGTTTTATTTCCAACGTGTATATATTTTAAATTATTTGTTCTTATATTCTATCCTATTATTATTTCATGGATATTGTATCATATTATTTCATTTATATTCTGCGTGTGCTGTGTGTCTGATATTGTGCTGCTGCAACACTGGTATTTCCCATTTATTTGGGATCAATAAAAACCTACTTACTTACTTACTTACTTATGTATTTATTTATTTATTTATTTATTTATTTATGATCTTATGTGGTCGGCCGGTCTGGGCCAAAATGCCAGGGCTGATTTTTGGTCCCAATCCGTCCCTGCCAGTCACTGTGGCTCAAGCAGAGAGGAGATTTTCCAAACTAAAGTTGATCAAGTCATACCTGAGGTCAACCATGTCCCAGGAATGGATCACTGGCCTTGCCGTCATCAATTTTAGGGATGCACCGAAATGAAAATTCTTGGCCGAAACCGAAACCGAAAAAGAGGAAACCAAGACCATTGCATTTATGGCTATGACTGTGTACTAACTTTACTAAAATCAAGGCATTGCAATTGTATAAATTAATATTAAAGTTTAATTAAAAAAATATCTAGCAGAAATATGGCTACAATCTGATAGTCACATACAGTATATAGTAGCCTAAGAACAGAATAGCTTACCTATTGTTGTTGTTATAATCATTTGAGGCACATTCTTGCAGGATTTCACTGAACATAACAGACAACAAGGGTGCATGCCTCTCATCTGGTGCAGAGAGACGAGTCTTTTTTTCTGCGCTCTGATCTCCTGCGCTGGGCGCTGCTTCCGCATCCAAGTAATGGTCTTTATAACGCGGATCAAGTACAGTTGCGATGAAGTGCAGAGGATCCGAATAGATGTCACTGAAACGTGTGCTGACAGACTCTAAGAGCGTACTTCTCCTTGTTTCCACTGCGTGGTCCGTCTCAACCTCTTTGCTGAGGAGACGCTTTGCAGGTGGAAAGGATCGGGTACTGACACAAGTGCAGGTCGCGGTTTCTGTTTGCTCATCACAACATTTCGGCGTAAATTTTCGGTGGGCGAATATTCGGTGCATCCCTAATCAATATCAATCATTCAACAGGGGAGCAGATTTCATACGATGACATCATAGATGATTTTGCGTCAAGGAAGGCCAGAAAGGTCAGGTTTTAGTTGTACTTTGTGTTTTCTGTTCTTAGTGCTATAGTGTAATAATTGCATTCTCTTTAGTGTGTTTATTGTGTGATGAAGGATTTGCGCCCGGACGGGATCTCACCCGGGGTGTCATTCAATGTAGAACCGCCCCTGATTGCGCCGCTATTTTTTAAACAGTGGAACAGAGGAATAAAGTGAGTTTCCCCTAGAGTTCAGAAGGCCCTGCCACGCACCAGCTGAGTGAGTGCGGATTTCAAGTTGCGGCTTTCGTCGCTGTTTGTGACTTTTCCTAAGATTGAGTGACAAGTGTACTCGCTCTGTTGTTTAACTAGTTGCCATGACTTTGCGAGGGACGTCCTGTCACTGTTCCAGTTGAGGGGAGAGAGAGTGGATGACAGTTCGCTTTATCCAGACAATGCATAGTATTAATTATTTTGCACACACACACACACACACACACACACACACACACACACACACACACACACAAATACTGAATCAAATAAAAAATAAAAATTGTACGAATTTATGTTATCTAATCAGACCTCGTCCCCACCCAAACCCCTGCCGCCAACATCTCAATCTGAACTCTGTTCAAAACTTGAGAGCCCTGCGTGTCTGGAAGGCATCTTAAGTAAAGAAAACGCTTGACTTTGTGTATAAAATTCATACATGCTATCTCCATACACTATTCTGGATAAATATTACTTTTAAAGGAAGAAATAATAAGCGTGCTTTGACACCTACAGCAAAATGCCACGTACTAGCCTTTATAAATACATGGCAGTGAAATTGTTATAGAAATTCTAAATGAAAACACATAAATGGCTCATGAAGGGAATTATAACCAAACATCTAGAAAAGTTAAAGGGGTGATAGAATGCAAAACCGATTTTACCCTGTCATAGTTGAATAACGACAGTTCGGTGGGTAAATAGGACATACATAGAAGCTCAAAGTCCCACTGACACCCCTTTACTATGAAAATCTCATATTTTGAAACTGCCGCTGAAAACGGGCGAATCCCAACAAAGCTGGAAGTTGTCGTCAACCTCCCAAAAACCGGAACCTTTGTCAGCCCATGGGTGTATTAAGAGAACGGTCACGCCCCAACATTTACATAGGCTGCACAACTGACCTGAGATCAGGTAGTCTTCTGAATCTAGGTCACGCAGATCTCTGCTATTCCATTACAAAATCCACTTCTGAAACTTTTTTATGCAAGAAATCAACTATGTAAAGCTCAAATATGGGCCGCTTTATGAAAATGGATGGCTAATTGCAAATTTTGTCCGACTGTGTGTCGGAGTTCAGCGCCGGTGCTGCCTGTGTTGCTGCCTCGCCGCCCAGCCTGCCTTCCTTCACACACCCCGGCCTGCTCTGTGCTCGATTGAGCTCCTTTAGGGCTAGCAGCCGACAGCACTCCATACCTGCGCAAAGTCACCGGTTTTTGCAAATGGATTACTAAACGCTGGTGCTCTGACGGAGCTCCAGGGCCTGCAGCTCCCCTCTTCCTAATGCCAGGTATGTGTGAGTGAGAGCACGGTCAGAGAGCTTGTTACGCCAGCAATCTCTTACCACAGGTTCCATTTAATCTTATAATGTGTGTAATTATAATGTGTTGAGTTATTTAAACAAACGATCGGTGAAATACACGCCTCTTGTCCGCGAGTCTCATTGATAGAGCCTGCGGCTGGATGGAGCTATAGCTAGAGGAGGCTAGCTATAGCTAGCCTCTTCTTAGAATTCCTCTGGAATTGATAAAAAGTCATTAACTTGAAATCGGACACAGTTGTTTGCTTTATAAGACATTTATTTAGCTGTTGTATAACTGGATTGACGAAATTCAAACTGTAAATATACTTGGAATTACGCCGAAAATGAAGCTAACTATTCTTGATTTGTAGCTACACACAGCTAGGATTGAAGGGGCAGTCGCAGCTAACGAAACCCTTACAGCTCACAAATATTCATTAACTTGAAATCGGACACCGTTGTTAGCTTTATAAAACATTTAGTTAGATGTGTAAGTGGCGTGACGAAATTCAAACTGTAAATATACTCGAATTACGACCACAAATGAAGCTAACTAGCCGCAATCTGTACACATATGGGCTGTAGGGACAGTTGCAGCTAACGAAACCCTTACAGCTCACAAATATTCATTAACTTGAAATCGGACAACGTAGTTAGCTTTATAAAACATTTAGTTAGATGTGTAGCTAAGTGGCGTGACGAAATTCAAACTGTAAATATACTCGAATTACGACCAAAAATGAAGCTAGCTAACTAGCCGCAATCTTGTACACATAGGATTGTAGGGACAGTCGCAGCTAACGAAACCCTTACAGTTCACAAATATTCATTAACTTGAAATCGGACACCGTTTTTAGCTTTATAAGACATTTAGTTAGATGTGTATGTGGCGTGACGAAATTCAAACTGTAAATATACACGAATTACGACCAAAAATGAAGCTAACTAGCCGCAATCTGTACACATAGGATTGTAGGGACAGTTGCAGCTAACGAAACCCTTACAGCTCACAAATATTCATTAACTTGAAATCGGACACCGTAGTTAGCTTTATAAAACATTTAGTTAGATGTTGTATAACTGGCGGGACGAAATTCAAACTGTAAATACTCGAATTACAACCAAAAATGAAGCTAACTGGCCGTGATTTGTAGCTACACATAGATAGGATTGAAGGGACAGTCGCAGCTAACGAAACACCTAGCTAAACTTCACAAATATTAACTTGAAATCGGACACCGTTGTTAGGTTTATAAGACATTTAGATGTTGTATAGCTAAGTGGCGTGACATTGTGTGTAACATGTGGTAAGAGATTGCTGGTGTAACAAGCTCGCTGACCGCGCTCTCACTCTCACACAACGGGCCATTTAGCTAGCAGGAAGAGGGGAGCTGCAGGCCCTGGAGCTCTGTCAGGGCTGCCAGCCTAACGGAGCTCACAGCAGGCCGGAGTCTGTGAAGGAAGGCAGGCCGTGCGGCGAGGCAGCAGCACCGCCGCTGAAGTCCGATACACAGTCTTACCATATTTTCAATTAGCCATCAATTTTCGTAAAACGGCCCATATTTGAGCTTTATATAGTTGATTTCTCACATAAAAAAGTCTCAGAAGTGAATTTGGTAATGAAACATTGCAGTGTCTGGAATATGAGATTCTGTCGCTTCTCTAATGGTTGTGTATTGGGGATTCGCTCAACCAATCAGCGCGCATCTCTCATGTCTGCCTATGGCAAGTGGCTCAACCAATCAGCGCGCAGCTCATCTAAATATTCACGAGCATACCATATTTGGAAGAAAAGCTCTTGTTACAAATAGAGCCAAAACACAGGGATGTATAAGGGCCAATAAAATATCAACCAGACCATTTTCAGCCCAACCAATGTTACATATCCAATTAGGAGGCCATAAGGAACAGTGTGAAATACTCTATATAATCATTCTATCACCCCTTTAAAGCCCATCAACGCCACACACACACTGTCATTATGACAGTTTCAATAGCCTTTTATAATAGTGGTGCCAGTGGATAAGTGTGTGTGTGTGTGTGTGTGTGTGTGTGTGTGTGTGCGTGCTGTGTGTATCTGCGTTTGACAGTTTCAATAGCCTTTTATAATAGTGGTGCCACTGTGTGTGTGTGTGTGTGTGTGTGTGTGTGTGGTGCGTGCATGCGTGCTGTGTGCATCTGCGTGCCCATGGCATTAAGAGCTGCTGCTGACTGAAAGACATTACACACAGGTCCAAACAGTTGCAGAATGTTTCAGAAATGTTGTCTATTTTATGTCACAAGTGTGTGTGTGTGTGTGTGTGTGTGTGTGTGTGTGTGTGTGTGTGTGTGTGCGTGCATGCGTGCTGTGTGCATCTGCGTGCCCACGGCATTAAGAGTTGCTGCTGACTGAAAGACATGACACACAGGTCCAAACAGTTGCAGAATGTTTCAGAAATGTTGTCTATTTTATGTCACAAGTGTGTGTGTGTGTGTGTGTGTGTGTGTGTGTGTGTGTGTGTGTGTGTGTGTGTGTGTGTGTGTGGTGCGTGCATGCGTGCTGTGTGCATCTGCGTGCCCACGGCATTAAGAGCTGCTGCTGACTGAAAGACATGACACACAGGTCCAAACAGTTGCAGAATGTTTCAGAAATGTTGTCTATTTTATGTCACAAGTGTGTGTGTGTGTGTGTGTGTGTGTGTGTGTGTGTGTGTGTGTGTCACGTCTCTCTTTCAGAGGTTCCAAAGACGGACAAGAGTTTCGAAGACCGCCTCATCTTCAAAACCTTTATCTTGAAGTTTGCCAATGCATTCACACCCATCGTCTACTTGGCCTTTTTCAGGGGCAGGTAAAAGAAAAACTTCTCACTGCTGGCTTTTTGTACATTTAGGTTAAATCCTTTTAAATCACTCTACTGTTGGTCATTAGTTTAAAAAAATACTTGCATCTGTTGCGGCTCTCACCTGCCATTTGATAAACACTTTGATCTAAAACACTGTATGTTTGGTTTCGCAGGCTCGTTGGCCGGCCTGGAAACTACTTGTATGTTATTGGATCGTACCGAATGGAAGAGGTAATTCACACTCAACACTGTGCCACTTTAAAGGTCCCATGACATGCTGCTTTTTGAATAGTGGTCCCCTAATACTGTATCTGAAGTCTTTTTTTTCCCGAAATTCAGCCTTGGTGCAGAATTACAGCCACTAGAGCCAGTCCCACAATGAGCTTTCCTTAGGATGTCCCATTTCTGTGTCTGTAGCTATTGAGGAGGAGAGAGGGGGGGCAAGGTGGAGGGTGGGGGTGTGGCTTTGAACAACTGCCACTTTGCTTGTTTGCAAGCCCTGATGTCTCTCTCTTTCTCATGGGCGAGCCAAATTCTCTGGGCGGGCAAAGCAGAGAAAGGGGAGGTAACCTTGCTCCTTATGACCTCATAAGGAGCAGATTCCAGATCGGCCCATCTGAGCTTTCATTTTCTCAAAGCAGAGCAGGATACCCAGGGCTCGGTTTACACCTATCGCCATTTCTAGCCACTGGGGGACCCTAGGCAGGCTGGGGGAACTCATATTAACGTTAAAATATGTCAATAAATCCCAGGAAAAGACTAACTGCGTTAGTCCGTGTCTCTAAAAGTTTCCCACTCACCGTCCTACTCTGTCTGTGGCCTCACGCCAACTGGTTTCTACTGAAGACTACTGAGAAAATATATACACCACCATATGATACTGCAGTTTTTAACCAAATGAAACTTAAAGAGGAGTAAATAATGCATTTGTTTGGGACTATTTTCAGCAGCAGATTAACACACATTTGGTGCTCTAGTGCAGTGGCTCCCAGTCTGTTTTAACATGAAGGACCCCTAACCTGAAACAGATTTTGAAAGACTGAAAGATTTTGCCCCAGCCCCATCTGATAGGATTTTTGCTTTTAGATGTGATACATTTTAGTGAAAAAAAGGATTTCCCTTTTTTCTTGGGGACCCCCGAGAACCTCCTAAAGGACCCCCGGGGGTCCCGTGACCCCATTTTGGGAACCACTGCTGTAGTGAGTATTTGTTGCAGCAGAACGGTGTGTGTGGGATTGAGTCAAAATAAAGTACTGTGTGTGTGTGTGTGTGTGTGTGTGTGTGTGTGTGTGTGTGTGTGTGTGTGTGTGTGTGTGTGTTCATGGTGATGAAGGAACATGTCAGCCAGAGCAACAGTGTGGCTCACTGATGTGTTTTTAATAGTTTCTGGACAGTAATGGAGCTCTCTAACACAGAGGACGAAGAAATATCACGCTTTTATACACACACATAACACTTGGTAGTAGATATATTCACTGTTGGTTTGGGTCTGCACAGGAGATTTGTTGGAAATATAGAAAACTAAATATCACCAGACCTATCCTTTAAAGCTGAACATGTTTCTCTCTCCCACACAGATCATTCAGTACAACGTGACATCATGACTTTGCGTGAACAAACAGGCCACTTTCCAAGTGTTATCTGTACGCATTTTGAGCTATCCACGTGTATGTCTACGACGTATACAGCGGACGGGTTGTGGCGTATATATGACATGCCAATTCGTATGCCATTTTGGTGTGTTATCAAGACGCATAATCACTTTTTGGACGGTTGGGTTTAGGAAAAGAATAACGGGACGGTTGGGTTTAGGAACACAATAACGGGGTTGGGTTCAGGAAAAGAAGAACAGGGTTGGGTTTAGGAAACGTGACACGCGGGACACAATCCCCAGTCTCCTGGGTGAAAGTCCTGTGTTGTTTGACCCATCCACCACCCCAACCAACCGCCCTGTGCGGATTTTCGGGCTTACATACTACTCACTAAGGCTTAAATTGACACGCAAACGCAAGGTAATGCAAGTCAATGGAGGCCAAACGGCATTGATAAACACACTAAAAGGCAATTATGCGTCTTGATAACACGCCAAAATGGCATACGAATTGGCATGTCATACACACGCCACTTATTGAGATCAGTCTGTTCAGTGGTTGAACTGATCAGATGTATTTGATCGTATAAGTGTGTGCACTTTTTGGAGGTCGGATCCAACCATTCACACGGAGTAACTCCTTGAACATAGACGCCGACTTTTTAATTTTGTTTTGCATTTTCATAAATTTCAATTTGTAAGACCACGACCGGAGATGAAGAGGACATACAAGATTATTACTTCTACTAAGAGTCCATGTTTTTTTTTCATCATCTGTGTCCTCCTTGATTTGAAGGGATAAACGCTACTAGCAGCTGTGTGGAGGAGGGGTGGGGGTGGGGGTGGTGTATCATGTAGATGTTCCGACATTGTTGTTGTCATCATTTAGAATTCCTCATGGGGGAGACAGAAACTACGCACTATAGCTTTAAATGAAGTGTGGTCTTTTTCTTACCGCACTTTCCCCTTCCCACTGTCGACTCTTTAAACTCCTCCATCCATCCCTCCCTCCCTACTTCCCCCCCATGCTCTTCTGCCTCATTTTGGGCTTTCCTTTCTTACATTTGTTCTCTCTCTCTCTCTCTCTCTCTCTCTCTCTCTCTCTCTCTCTCTCTCCCTCCAGTGTGCCCATGCAGGCTGCCTCATGGAGCTGTGCATCCAGCTGTGCATCACTATGCTTGGCAAGCAGCTCATCCAGAACAACCTGTTTGAGATTGGCATACCGTGAGTGCAGAACATACACTTTCCATAACGCTAACACATAGAACATAAGCTGAACCGCAGCATGGATCATAATACGTGGGTTCAGCAAGCCAGAGAACAAATTATACACACCCACTAAGTTGTACTTGCGCCCGAGATGAATCATTTAAATGCCTGTCTGGTTTTCAGACACACTTACCTGGGAACTAGACAACACAACACCTTGCCGAACTCTGTCAGTCTGCAATTTTATTTGTCTTGCTTACTGCTTACAATACTCCATAATGGACATTTTTAAGTTTGCTGTACTCTATGTACCATTCGGCACATGGTTGACCATAAGCACAGCTGTACACTGTGTCACAGATGAAGTTCACAGTCCAAGCAGGGTGCAAAATTAACTTTTTTGTCCACCAAATGGCCAAATGGCCAGTAAATGTTCAACTTCCACCAGCCATTCAATAGATTGCCATTGCTTTTTGGCTGGTGATTGAATCAAATGTACCAGCCACATACATTACCAGCATCTGGCTGGTGGTGGATGGTGCTAATTTTACACCCTGAGTCCGACAATAAAACATATCCAAATGAATGTATCACCAATGCACCACCAATAATTTAGATCGCATGTATGACTGAGATGAGGAAGGATCGAAGCATTTGAAGGACATCAACCCTAGCACCCCGAATTGACTTTAAAACAAATGTATAAAGGAATTGTATTAATCAATTAGGGTAGGCTAAATAACACAAACACATCTCTGTATAACGCAATGCAGTTCAACATAGAGCTGGACGATATGGAGAAAATCAAACATCCAGGGGCGATTCTAGGATCAAACCTTTAGGGGGGCTCAGCCCCTAATGAGAATGTGACACAGATATAGTGTCTTGCAAAAGTGTTGCATTTTTAGTCAGCGACCGAATTGCCTCTAAAGTATCGAGTATCAAAAAATGCTTTGTCATTCAATACAATTTCAATACCCATGGAGTCAATTTCATCAGCGTCAGCGAGCCAATAAGTATGCAGCATGCTTCTACCAAGATCTAATAATGTCTGTGACATTTTTGAACGATACACAGCTCTAGTTGTATCAGACTGCATTAGTGTCAGCTGGGCCTAGGTCTTTCAGAGGGATCTTTAACCACTAATGTTCTTTTATGTTAAACGTCCAATTAGAGCTGGGCAATATATCGATATTATATCAATATCGTGATATGAGATTAGATATCGTCTTAGATTTTGGATATCGTAATATGGCATAAGTGTTGTCTTTTCGTGGTTTTGAAGGCTGCATTACAGTAAAGTGATGTCATTTTCTGAACTTAACAGACTGTTGTAACTGTTCTATTATTTGCCTTTACCCACTTAGTCATTATATCCAAATTACTGATGATTATTTATCAAAAATCGCATTGTGTTAATGTTTTATGAAAGCACCAATAGTCAACACTACAATATTGTTGCGGTATCGATATCGAGGTAATTGGTCAAAAATATTGTGATATTTGAGCTTCAGTAACAAGTCTTAAAGTGCTCATATTCTGCTCATTTTCAGTTTCATAATTGTATTTAGAGGTTGTACCAGAATAGGTTTACATTTTAATTTTCAAAAAACACCATATTTATGTTGTACTGCACATTACTGCAGCATTTTTGTTGGGAGTCTCACATGCGCAGTAGCTAGGTAAGGACTACTAGTCAGTCAGTTGCAGAGTATGAGGGCGTGCCACGCTAGCAGCTAGGCGAGCATTATTACGTGTTACAAAGTGACGCACATTTGTCAAAATATATAACACAATAAAGGAAAGGGAAAAAGCCAAAAAGCATAATATGAGCACTTTAATGTTTAATTTCTATAATCGGCTGTTGTTATGTTCAGGAAGCTGAAGAAGCTGCTCCGGAGGAGGAAGTCTGACTTGGACTCCAAGCAAGAGGAGGAGCTGAACAGGTCTCTGTATCGCCACGAGAAAGACCACATCCTGGGTCCCTTCGTAGGCCTCAGCCCTGAGTACATGGAGATGAGTGAGTCAACGCTACATGCACTCTGCTGCTCTCTTTGGTTTGTCTTTGGTCTGTACAGGTCATTGAACATCATTTAGACTTATGGCTTTAGTTATTTCATTGCCTGTCTGAACATGTATAACAACTATGACTGTCCTCAGCAGCAGTTTGGAGTTTATTTTTTGCCCCCAAAACATATTTATTGGATTTTTCTCTTTTAACCTGTTAAAATCCACCACTTTTGCTTGATTTTCGTCTATTTCTCGTTCCCAAAGGGAAAAGCTTATAACAGAAGAACTGCAAGGCCAAAATGCATGTATGAGGCTTCATTTGAAACCTAAATTCTTCTAGTTCAGAACGAACATGAATTGAACCCCCCCTCCAAACCTCATAATACAACATTCTCAGCCCAAATAATGAATTTCACAACAAATATATATATATATATTCATTCATGGGCGCCTGGGTAGCTCAGCTGGTGGAGCGCACGCTCATATAGAGAGGCTTGGTCCTCGGCACGGCGGCCGTGGGTTCGTCTCCGACCTGCGGCCCTTTGCTGCATGTCATGCCCCCTCTCTTTCCCCCTTTCAAGGGTTAGCTGTCCTGTCAGAAATAAAGGCCTAAAATGCCCAAAAATAATCTTAATAAATATATATATATATATATATATCTATATATATCTATATATCTATATATATATATATATATATATATATATATATATCATATCTATATATATCTATCTATCTATCTATCTATCTATCTATCTATCTATCTATCTATCTATCTATCTATCTATCTATATATATATCTATATATATATCTATATCGCTTCTGGTACATGGTCAGGTGTTAATTTCAGGCCTTGCTCCTCAGTAATGCATTCATTTTACAGCTTGCCTGATGTTTCCTGCAACAGCAAATGTCCTGATCTCTTCTGTCAGAGTGGTGTCTTCCCTGAGATCCCTGAGAAACGCTCTGTGTTAATATCAACACCCTAACCTCTGCAGAGCCCGTCATGTTAGGGCAGAGCTAACATGCTTAATGGCTGCAAGCACTTTAAGAAAATCACTTAAATGCCCTGCTTCTCTGTGCCAACAAACCCTCTCCTGTTTCTTTGCTCCTGCTTCATGTCAGACCTTACAGATTGCAAATGTCAGCCCCTTTACAGCACAATGTGTGAGCTTCAGTGAGCGAACTAGCAAACACATTCCTCTAGAGCTGACCTACAAACTAATGGCACTGTGTTTAAAAAGAAATCCAATTTCACAGCATGCAGACTGTCAATCAGTAATGTGAAAACTTGATAAGATCATGTTTCATGTGCTGCAGAGATTTCTGTGCATGTCTGTATACTGTATGTGTGTCTAATGAAGGTAAGTAAATTTAAATGTCCGGCTTTTAATTTGGCCAGTCAGAGTTAGTGGCTACTGCGGTCGTGTAACTGCTCTTTTTGGAGATTTATTATTAAGCAGTTCAATACATCTCACAAGGAAAAGAGATGTAATCAGTAAAGTGCACACTGAACATTAAGCACAATGTATGTAGTCCAGCAATGACAAAACCCCGCCCCCCACCCTCTTCTTTAGACAGAGAGCTGCAAGACACAACAAATCACTTCTCACAAGGCTCAGCATTGATTGTAGTAATTGCCACATAAGTCAGTCAGGTGTAACAAACTGTGGTTCCTGTGTGTAGTGATGGCTAAATAAGGCCTCATGAAGCTTTGTGATTCATTTTCTTTATTTTCTGAGCCCACTGGATGTTGCTTTTGTTTTAAAGAAAAATGCTCCAGGAATGGCAATTCAGTAGAGATGTCCAAGTGAAGCTTTGTGAAGCATTTTCTTTATTTCCTGAGCCCAGTAGATGGCGCTCTCTGTTCAACAAAGGGTTGAAAGCACACTGAATTTTTTTTGAACAACGAGCGCCAACTATTTGCGTTGTCACTGCTCGATGTGAGTCAAGTGGAGATGTGAGTCGCGCATGCTCAGATTTAAACAGTATACGGCATAATGTGTGATACCCGATGTTAGCCGAGCCAGACCGGCTCTGGTCGAGTGCAGATGTGAGTTGCGCATGCTCAGATTTAAACGGTTTACGGCATAACGTGTCTTACTGAAATTTGTGAAATCCATAAAATAATAAACATTTCTCTTTACATTGATTGCTAACGTTAGCTCATAGACTGTGCTTTAGCCCAAAAAGCCGTTAGCATCTCAAGTAGGCTACTTGTCGCAAAGTGACGCATGCGCAACTCACATCTGCACTTGTCGCAAAGTGACGCATGCGCGACTCAAATCTGCGCTCGACTCACATTGGGGAGTGACAGCGTCAACAAATACAAGTAATGGTTCATGAAGCTTTGGTTGGACATCACTACAATTCAGTGTGCTTTGAACCTCTTGTTTAACAGAGAGCTCCATCTAGTGGGCTCAGGAAATAAAGAAAACGCTACACGGAGCTTCATGAGGCTTCACTTGACCATCACCACCTGTTCAATACACAGTATATTAGCATAATAATCATTTAACCTTCTAAGCTGATGAGTATTGACTCACTTTTGCATTATTTCAGCCAGTAATAGAAAGTAACAAAATGAGCATGTGTGTACGGTATATGAATATGTCATGGATAATAGACCTTAAAGGTGCTGTAGGTAGGATTGTGAAGATCCAGGACTTAGCAAAAAAATGTGAACATCAACAACTTCTCAGTCCCTCCCCCCCCTTACCAAGGCCAAAACGGTCTCCTAAGCCCCTCCCCCCACAAGGGAGAATGAATGCCTGTGCATGAGCAGTGATTGACATTCAGTTAGCCCTGATTGGTGCATCTGAACAGGGAGCGGTGGATTTTTGCAAATCGCTACAGGGTGTAGGTGGTGCCAGAGGAAAGTTAGTCTTACCTACTGCAGCGTTAAAGCTGCACTCATCAATATCTTTTATATTACCAATGGCTCAAATGTGAAAGGAGTTGCTCATAGTGACAAACCCAACCAACGGTGCAGACGACTCAACTTTCAAACTGTGAAAACAAAACCCAGGTTAGCTGCATAACATAATGAAGCCCAACAATGTAGGCACTTGAAGGAGCCATACTTTCAAAATCAAATGCTGTAAGACCTCGCAACACAAATCTCCCTTAAAGTAATTAAAAGATAAAAGATTAGCAAATCTGTTTCATTTCATAAGAAATTTCCATCAATGCCAGAGGGCGTCATGTACCGGCATAACAAATTCAAGATCAGTCTCTCTCTCTGCAGTACCTACTTAATTTCTTAATTGCCTCTCCAAGGCAAAGCCTGAACAACCTCATTAGCCCATAAAACCATATGATTATGATAAGCATAGAAATATCTGGCTGCTGGGGATTTCTCATCATAATCCTACACACAACTCCAAATGAATGCTAATGTGGCTCTGTGTTAGCTGGATGCCTAAATAGGCGACTGTTTTTTAACAGCTTTAAACAGTGAATATAGTCAGATGTCAGATGTTGTATTTTAAGTTTGTTCTGCTGCTCCCGAGTGACAAAATAATAATGAACTCAGCTTTCATTCAACTGAGCTTTCAGCCTCTACTGCAGCAGAGCTTCAATCTGCAAATCTCATCAGTCGGGCTCTAAAGGTCGCTACTCCATCCATCTGTTCCAACAGAACAGCTTTAAAGATACTCAGCTGAACATGTACACATGAAGAAAAACACTTACAAACACGCCTTCATTCCCACTGCCATAAACATCTTAAATAAAAAGGCATGACCCACACACCCACACAAACTATGCAAATTTGCACACACATACTGTAATTTTTACCCTGTGTAAATTATTTTGATAAGCTATTGTATGTTTACTCTCAGAGTTTGTTTTTGTACTGTATGTTGGGGCCACGTCTAAGACTATTTTCTGTCATGACAGACAATAAAGTTTTTTTAAAATGAATGGAGCAGTTTAGCAGGTTATTTGTACATGTATGCGGTGGCAATGGAGCATTCATGCAGCTTTTTGGCCCCACACATTTCACCCAAACATGGTGGATCACATTGAGCCCACAGTCAGCTTCTCTTGTCTCTTTCTCTTGAGGCAAAACACAATGTGTCCAGAAACTTCTGCTAATTTCTTCTGTCGTCTGTGTCTTCAGTCATCCAGTTTGGGATGGTGACTCTGTTCGTGGCGTCCTTCCCTCTGGCTCCGCTCTTCGCTCTGCTCAACAACATCATCGAGATTCGCCTGGATGCCAAGAAGTTTGTTATGGAGCTGCGCAGGCCGATCGCAGCCAAAGCCAAAGACATCGGTAGGTGTCCACCACCCCAACTGAAATAATATTTTGGCTACATTGCCTTCATTAGGGTGAAAAAGTCAAAAAGAAAAGCCTGTGCAAGAAGGAGAAGAGATATGCAATCAGTTTTGATATATCTTCACCTCACTCTGCGTGGGCTCTCTGTATTTGAAATGTAACTACCTCAGACAAGTTTCAACGTACAGACAGGCACGCAAATATTGTTTTAAAAACATTAATCTATCTTTTAACTGGTGGTGCTGACATAAGGACTCTGAATGCAGTGATTCCATCTTGGACGTCAGACCATCTTTAAATGTACCAAACATCCAGTATATTTTACATAATTACTAATACATACATACTAATAATAACCTTTATTTATATAACACTTTTCAAAACCAATTTACAAAGGAATTTAATCATTATTGAAGCAAAAATGATTGGTACAATACAAAGAAGTCAAAAGTGACAGGTAACATAAAGATCAATTAGCAAGAAATGCAAGTTTATAAAAAAGAGTTTTTAGTAGAGATTTAAAGGACGTCACTGAAGTAGAAAGACATATTTCTACAGGAAGGCTGTTTACACAGTTTGGGGGCCCTGGCAGGAAATGCACAATCTCCTGTAGTTTTGGATTGGGGGACTGCTAGCACTGTTTTGTTGTAAGATCTGATGTAGGCAAGGCAAGGCAGCTTTATTTAGCACATTTCAGCAACAAGGCAATTCAAAGTGCTTCACATAAAACATGAAAGAGCGGTTAAACACAATGAAAAACATTCTAAAATAGAATAAGACATCTATGAAATCCAAGAATAAAAGTTAGTTAAAAACAAAATATATAGAGGTTTATTCTTTGACGCAGAGGCTCAGGGTCCTGAACCCAACCTGCGGCAATTTCCTGCATGTCTTCCCACTCTCTCTCCCCTTTCATATCTAAGCTGTCCTAATGATTAAAGGTGGACATACCCAAGAAAATAAAAAAAATAGTAATAATGGCAGCATCAAACAGAAACGTCTTCAGCCTTGATTTAAAAGAACAGAGTTGCAGCAAACCTGGAAGTTTGTTTCAGATGTGTGGTGGTGCCTAAATACTGAACGCTGCTTCTCCCTGTTTAGTTCCGGTTCTGACTCAAACGACCCGAGCTGAGAGCTCTGGATGGTTTACACATGTATACTAACATGGAGTGTGTACGTAGGAAATCAGTCTCAGAACCAAATAGAAGTGGATTAAAACCACAACTAACTGTAGCGTTCCCACAACTCGACACACAGTTCAGTCTTTCCACCTCTGCGCTTGTGCCATCTAGTGGTGGCTGGCAGTCACTGACCCTGCTGTACACAGCATTGACATGTGGACATGGAGCTGCTGTTTGCACCTTAATCACAGTCCTTGTGATCCTTCTGTCCCCTGTCCTTCTGCAGGTATCTGGTACAACCTGTTGAGAGGCCTCAGCAAGGTAGCAGTCATCGTTAACGTAAGTCTTGTATCTTTACTGTCACTGTGTCTGAAAAATGAAAATGGATGAACATGTCAGCGTCAGATTTATACAGTCTACAGTGTCACCTTATCGAGTTTTTTGATTCTGTAAATCTAGAAATCAGGAAGGAGTCTTATGCAGACCTTACACCAAACTTTTCAAGCGGACTCTTTCCACAGACTTTACAATATCGGAAAGAAATCATGAGAGTCTTGCTAGATTTGGTGTGTGCTCCCGTCGTCTCAATCGTTTGGTGCAAGGTGGTCATAAAACTCAGTCTGAGTCAGTCTTTTTCACGTCTCAATCAATTGTGTTTGATAATATCCTAAGTTTTAAGTCTTGGTAGTGGAGGCTGAATATGAAAAGCACTTGCTATTTTATCTCATCATCCCTGACCCCTTCTCATGTGCGATTCTTATTTATTGATGTATCCATTTATATAAATGTTATGCCCTATGTGCAAGTCTTGTTTTGTTTTTATTTGAAAATCTGTCTTTCACTGAACAGAAGAGCTCTCCAAATTTTGAAAAGACTAAAGTCTGACAATTCTCAGACAATCTGTCATAATAGTAAGATATTAGCCTAGGAAGATATTAGCCTTTATCGTCTTTGTACATGGCAAAAGTACAGGTCTTGTCAGAGTCTTCTAGTGTATGGTAGGCATTAGTTTACCCCGGTCTTTTGATTTCATGAAGACACTGAGCAGATACGCAGTTCTCTGTCCCGCAGGCCTTTGTCATCTCCTTCACCTCCGACTTCATCCCACGGCTGGTCTACCAGTACATGTTCAGCGTTGACGGCACCATGCACGGCTTCGTCGATCACACTCTGTCTTACTTCAACGTCAGTCACTTCCAGCCGGGCACAGACCCTTTGCAGCCAATGCACCTGGGCTACAGTGTAGAAATATGCAGGTAAGGATTCACTTTACAGCCGGCTGCACTTAGTTCTGCTGGTGTGTTGGGACAATCATTGATATATTTTAAAATCATAGCTGTCAATCGATTAAAATATTTCATTGCGATCTATTGCAAATTATTTTTTTTATCTGTTCAAGATGTACTTTAAAGGGGATATCTTTCAAGTTTTTAGTGGTCATCACATACCCTTCACTATACCTAGAGATTGGTATGGGGTACTTTCCATAAAATCATCTCTCAATGCAAATCAAACTAGCTATTAGGTTAACCGACATAAAACCATGCCAGTCTCTAGGTATGGTGAAGGGTATGTGATGATGTGGGGGGGGGCTATTTACATTCCAAAGGCCAAGGGAACTTTATCAGGATACATAGTATCCTGGATCCATGAAATAACTGGCCTTTAAAAATAAAAATCTGCCTGCCTCTATGGGAATTTAACATAGGGGTGTACTCACTTTAGTTGCCAGTGGTTTAGACATTAATGGCTGTGTGTTGAGTTATTTTGAGGGGACAGCACATTTACACTGTTATACAAGCTGTACACTTAATACTTTACATTGTAGCAAAGTGTAATTTCTTCAGTGTTGTCCCATTAAAAGATATAATGAAATATTTACTAAAATGTGAGGGGTGTACTCACTTTTGTGAGATACTGTACATAAATACTCTTTGTTTTTATGGGGAGTAGGTGAAAAAATGGACAAATTGTAAAGCATCAAATGAAATCTTTTAAAATGTGTCTTTAAATAAAGTGGTTTGTCCTTCTGTCTCCAGATATAAGGACTACAGAGAGCCTCCCTGGTCCAGCACACCATACGAGCTCTCCAAGGAGTTCTGGGTCATTCTGGCCGCTCGCCTCGCCTTCGTTGTCGTCTTTCAGGTTTGGAACAACACACAGATATTAATATCCAAGCACACATACTGCATGCCTCAACTTGCTTTCTTATAGGCATGTCTCTCACTTTGCCATCCATATTTTATGCGGAGCAAGCAAACAAACGTGCAAACCTCTCATACATATTTGATGAATTGTTAGCCTCTGAGGGAATTAGGAGGTCATTTATTGAGTGAAAACATAAGGAATGAGTCTCTGTAGACTTGCATGTGACCAAGTCTTTGAGAGGAACAGGCTGTCTGCTTCTCTTCCATTCATTTTAATTTTCCGATTTGATTGATTTCACATTATTCTCCAGTCAACAAGCAGGCCCACTACTGCTACCTTCATATGAAACGTCCACCTGCGTATTTGAATCAGTCCTATTCGCTATTTATCGCTGTTGCTCTAATAAAATTAAATGATGCTTCATTTACATGGAACCACATGGATTTGTGTGTTCCTGGTGTATGTTTAAGCAATAGCGCAGGACTGTGGTATTGGGATTATATCTGCTTAAATGGAGGCAGCGGTAGATCAGCAACTCCCATGTCCTGTGAGGTAAAAGAGTCTGGTGGCTTTGAAGAGAGCAGAGATAACCGCTTCAGTTCCCTGTGGAGCAGAGCAGTGGAGGCCTGGGGATCTCGGCAGACCTCCGCTGCTCCGGAGATGGGTACTGCTCAATCCACTCCTACATAGTTAGGCTACATCATTTTGTATCAGCTTTTAGCTAGCTAACTTTTATTAGGCTTTCGGTTCATTAAGTTTTTTTTCTCATACACGGAATGATGCTTATAGAGCTCAACAGTGTGGTTCTGGAAGTAAAAGTCCCGTTCATTTTCTCCATAAGGATATTTGTTATCAGCCATAATGTCTAAACCATTCGAGGTACTTTCCGACTGACCACGAGCTGTGAGATTGTGAAACAAAGGTTTATGCCCCAGCTAGAAGTCCGTATGATATTAAGCTTTTGAGAGCTCTTACCATAAGAATGTTTACAGCACCCGCGAAAAGGCAAACGGCTAGAGCTAGTTTCTACCATTCAAGTCTACGATAGTTTCTCTTGTACCTTTGCCTTTTTGGCGTTTTCAAAATGTACTTTTGCACCGAATCAAATGTTTTTTACGGCCACCATTCATCTCGTAGCTGGTTGACTTGGTTCCAGGGTTAAAACTCTTTATAGTGACGTTGCGCTAACACAGAAATCACTTCTGGGTAGATAAATAGCCGATTTGAATTGCAGATATATTGAAAAAGAGCAAACTTGTTTATTTCTGCTGTCATATTCAGCTGTAACAGTAATGTTTAAAGATGTATAGATAAAGACGGAGGTCCGACCTTTCTGACCTCTCTGCTGTGCTTATTTTCTCTCCTGTGTAGCTTTGCTATAGTGTCTTTAAAAAAAACAAATCTAGTGATAGGAAACAGCATCATCTCACCGCCCGTCGGGCTGACTGTTAGTTTGGGTGGTGTCATTTTCTTCAGTCTGTGGCCCAACAGGTAAATTATCTCTCCAAGCCAACGTTAGTCAAAGTGTTGACATATGAAAGCAGCAAACATTTTAGATGAAGGAGACGAGAGTAGATCCAGCTGTTTCTTGTCCCCGTTTGCTCAATGTCGTTAAATTGTCTGTACTGGACGCAGGAGTTTTCTACCCGGAAGTTGCTCTAAACAAACAACGCAATTGGGTCTATAGACTTGCTTCAGCGTTACTAGGATTTATTACACGGCTTGAATTCAACAACATTCTGCTGTCTGCCAATTCGTTATGACAGAGATACTGTGGTGTTGAGTGACAGATGGAGGGTTGCATGTAACCGCTAAGGTTACAGAGTTAAAGGTGCTCTAAGCGATGTTGGGTGATTTTACCTCTTGTTGACGTTTGAAGTATTGTCAAACAAGCTCGCCCCTCCCTCCTCCTCATCCCGTCCCCCTCCCTTCCGCGCACTAATACATCCATGGCACTAACCCCCCAACCCCCACCCCTAAATCCTTCCACTCTTTGTGATGTTTAGTGGTGCAGGTTGGCCAGATTGCTTTTGTTGAGCCTGGGCTGTCCACAGAGACCGCGTTTTTTTACAGTGTGTTCAGGGGACAGGCAGCTTGCGGATAGTGAGGAGATGTTTGCTGTATGTGACAAAAAAAAGTTGTAGCCTAAAAAACACGTCACATCGCTAAGAGCACCTTTAACGTTGCTTTGAACGCAGTGTTCCAACCGTAGAGACGGAATGTCTGCGGAATAACTATTTTCTTTAGCAGAAGCAATACAATCTTTTTGAAATCAATAAAATCCTTTTTTTATTTATTTTTTTACATTATTATTGGGCATTTTAGCCTTCAAGTGACAGGACATTTGTAGACAGAAAAGAGGGGGAAGACATGCAGCAAAGGGTTGCAGGTCGGAGTCGAACCCCGGGCCACTGCAGTAAGGACTGAGCGTTGGGTAGGTACATGGGGCGCACACTCTACCAGGTGAGCTACCAGAGCACCCCTAAAAGCCTTTTTAAATCAATATTTTGTATCAAATGATGGATTTATTTGGTAAGTAGCCGAGTAATAAGCAGGATAATGTAGAGCGAGGCGGAAGCGGCCCTATGTTCCCACATTTCCCATAAGATGTTTTTCAAAATTAGGCCGTATGTTGCCACAGTTCCCACATTTCTAAGATTTTTTTCCAAATTTAGGCCCTATGTTCCCACATTTCCTTTTTCATAAATGTGTATCAGATTTTATCACCCTAACCCTAACCCTAACCCTAAAAAATCTTGTGGGAGGATAGGGCTTAAATTGAAGGGAAATGTAGGAACACAAGACCTAATTTTGAAAATGTCCTAGAAATGTGGGAACAAAGGGCTGTGGGAACATAGGGCCTAATTTTAAGAAAAATCTTAGAAATGTGGGAACATAGGGCTTTTGGAACATAGGGCCGTGGGACCATTGGGCTGTGAGAACATAGGGCTGACCTCAACGAGGCAGTCCTTATAGCGAATACAACCCCCGAGATGTTCCTTTCTGAGCTGTTCCCGCTTGCTCTGTGTTCCCCCCTGTCCTGTGCAGAACGTGGTGATGCTCATGAGTGACTTTGTGGACTGGCTGATCCCGGACATCCCCAAGGACATCAGCCTCCAGATCCACAAGGAGAAGATCCTCATGGTGGAGCTGTTCATGAAGGAGGAGCAGGGCAAAAGGCTCGCAGCGCGGGACAACCACAACCAGGACAACTGCAACTCCCCCTCGTCAGCCAATCAGAGCCCGCCGCGGCCCCGCTCACGGCCAGTCTCGCACGCCAACTGCTGTTAAACTGCAAGCTGCGAGAAAAAACACAGCACCTGTATACAAACTGTCCATAAGGGAATCAACTGCATAAAGCTAGCTGTTAAAGGTTAGAAAGGTTTTAAGGCATGATCAGTTTTTAATAATCAGCAAAAGTGCTTTTGCTGAGTTTGGGAATATTTACAAGAATGACTTGACAGTTAAAGCCAAAACTCTGACGCATTCACATCAGAATTCTTTCACCTTAGAAATGGGTTGTTTACCTGTTTTTAAAATCTTCCCATGTTAAGATGAAGCATTTTACAGCAGGCCAGACATGGTCAGCCATTAACCAAAATTCCAGCAAGTAGTTAGACAACACCCATAGGATGTATGATCACAAAACATTATTTATTGGATGTACAGTACTGGACTTTGAAGGGAACAAGCCATTAGCTTCACAAATTCCTTGTCAATGACATCATCATTTAGGACGCCAAATCCCACCTGCAACCTAATTTGAATCCTATTTTCAAGCATCCGGTTCATACCTACCACGTCTCCCACGGGACCTGAATGCAGCGTTTGTATTGAAGACAGTGTCTGTCCCAATGGGTCCTGCTGGGAAGACTTTCCTCCTGATGTCTTACTGGTGAGAACCTCCCACCTGCTCAGATAGGCCTTTCTTTTCTTTTCTTTTTTTGCACAATTATTTACAAAAGCAGGAATTTATCGATGTACTTCTTTGAATATGCAACATGGTCAAGCACATGTGCTTTGTTTTTTGGAGATGAACGGCAAGGTTTTGTCCAGCGGCCTGTTGATTTGTACTATTCTCTTGTAAGAGCATCATTTTGCTCATTTTTACATTTGTTACTAACCGTGCTCATAGGCATTATTCCTAAAAAAAATTAATAAATAAAGCACAAGTCACATTATTCATTCCAATGAACTGGAATTATTAAAACTGCCACTGACAAGATTTACAGCAAAAAAACACAAAGTGATGTAGATAGTTCCTGTAAATATCCTGTTAAACCTTACCAAACTCTGCTATTATAGAGTATAGAGATACATTTGCCAAATTTGCTATTAGCCTACATCAAATCATTCTATTTTTTAACGCTGTATTAACCAAATTTATTTTATTTGCCACTTGGGGGCAGCAGACCAAGCTGAAAAAAAACACTGACATATTGTCGCCATAAAACAATTATTTAAACATCCAACACAAAGTAACGTTAGGATTCATTGTGAGTGTTTGTGGCCACCCAGTACAGTTTTTACTGTCGTTTTAGCTCAAGCAGCTAATATATTTTCTCAGGCTTTTTGATGAACATAGTTATAAGCTAAACTGATACCTTTATCTGTCTGCTCCGTGGTGTTGAGCAGATGCACAGTCTGGAGTGGGTTTATCAGAGAAAACATCTACCTGCTGCCGGAAACGAAGGCCGATGCAAAGAAGTTTGTGGGCCGTAAAACCAAAGATGCTAAAAGGCTCTGCAGGGCTAAAGGGAGCTGTTGATAATTATCTCTCTCTCTGTGGGTTTGGCACTACAAGCAACGCCTTTTACACTACACATTGTAATATCATCTATTTTTAGGGTATTTTTTTTTATGATTAGCTGCTATAATTAACATGACTCAAAATGAATGCTAATGCTACTCTGTGTCTGCTGGACTTGTAAATGCAAGTTCACCATCTCAACTTAGAAAGGGATGTCATGTCAGTATTGTGTTTTGCGTCTGCTGCCCCACCGCGGCCACAAAATCAATTCATGCAAGTTTAAATATCTGCGAGTAAGCTCTCTGTTCACAGGAAGAGAGTCCAGCATTCAATCTTTTGCCTCACTTGTTCATTTTGTGTCTTTTGGATCATGTACACTCCAGGGCAGAGTGCAGTTTACTGATGTCACCTTACAGAGTTTCTCCAGACCAAATTCATTTTTGACCCACCAATGGCAAATGTTGGCTTATGGAGGTTTAAAGAGCCCAGAAGATGACAAGTAAATGTATTTATCTCACTGATTAAAACCATGAATGGCATTGACACCTTTGTCTATCGTTAGAGATGCTCAGCTGTATTTATTAAATAATTAACGACAGGTGTGCTGATAGATTTAAGGTTGCACACTAAAATTGGAATTTGAAGTCACGTAGTCGTACAAGGAAGTGCATATATTACAGTGTGCCATCATGCTCATCAAACATCAGAAAACTGCATCTTGGAACAAATGCAAAATCAATAGCAATGTGAGCTCTTTATTTAAAAGGACAATGCTGTTTGTTTTTTACTAAAGTAGGAACTTTCAGCTTCTCGATGACTCTGGAATGCAGCACACGTGTCTTGCTCAAGGGCACCCCAGTGTTGTTGAGCTAAGCGAGAGCTTTACCGACTCCTACCCTGCCTTATATTCTCCCTAAACTATCGCTGGCTCATTTGAGATTTCCATTTAGCAGTTTTAAGGGGATACAGTGTATCAGTCGAACCAGAAAAGGAAACGTTGTTTCTATGCTATTATCTTGCCTTATATTAACCTTATACATTCACTCTGCATTTTCTTAAAACTGCAACTCTTTAACTAATCAAGCACAAATACTGAATAATATTTTGTTTTCTATTTATCAAACTGCAAAAAAACATATGTGGGAGTGACTGGATACCACTTTGAAGAACGTAAATGTACGGTGGACTGAAATAAGGCTAACAAGTACAGTCTACACTCATCCATGTGTCAAGTCCTGCGCCCTACTGTAAATATATTGAACCAACCCTGATCTAAAGGGGCTGTATTCGATATTCAGATCATTAATATAGCCGCAAACAACGATTTGTAATGTAAAGTAATGGCAGCCTGAGCAGAGAATGAAGTCACGCTCGGTGTCTGTTGTGATCCGAGCTTCTCTGTTTTGCGCGTGCTCTTAGTTCCTTGCATAGACATAAAAAGAATAGATGTAGCATCGGTGACGTCGCCCATTGGTTTGTGGACTGCGTTTTTGAAGCCTCGAGTTTGGCGATACGGGCGTCGCTGTCTTGTTTTTTTTGCAACCGGACGTGACGGTTTTGGACGAGAGGGTTGTTTATGGTTCCAATGGCGATGCGTGAAGCTAAACGCTGAAGAGGGAAAGTTGATGATTTCCAACCCTTCAGAACCAAGTCATCCAGCTGACCTGCTGGTAGTCTATATCGCCGACGTTTCACTCCCGGGACAGTTCCGGTGCCGCCAGAATTTCCGCCGGATGTCTCTAATTTTGGCCGGATGTCCTTTACCTTCCTCTTCCTTTGTGTTGGCATTCTAAACTCCGGTGGATTTATGAGGACTATGTCAGATCTCTGTAGGGTAAATCCAGACAGCCAGCTAGACCATCTGTCCAATCTGAGTTTTCTGTTGCACGACTAAAATAACCTTTGAACGTTACACATGTTATACACATAAAACAAGTTCCTTCCCGAGGCTATTTTGCAGACGCGCTGTTGCTCCATCCGGCGCTTAGCACCGCCCAAGAGGATTGTGATTGGTTTAAAGAAATGCCAATAAACCAGAGCACGTTTTTCTCCCGTCCTGGAATGTTGTGTGGACTAGAGCTTCCTCCTCAGCGCTGTGGAGGAAGGTCTGGCAATGCGAGACGTGGACCTCTGGGTACTGCAGCCGTTCATCTGCATGTACAGTATTTTCCCATAGACTTCTATAGAAACATATTTTTTTTTTTTGCAACCAGTGGAGTCTCCCCCTGCTGGAAATGAGATAGAATGCGAGTTCAAGACACTTCAACATTGGCTTCACATTTCAGACCCAGAAGCTTCGTCCATTATTTTTAACAGTCTATGACTCCTTGTTTGTCGATATCAGCCGTCGAGGGCCGTGGCAAAGTGTTGGTACTTAACGGGTTTGGGGATGGTCTGTGAGAGCCGTGTGGAGGCTATCCCAGACCATTGCATTTTCTGAATATCCACTACAGCCCCTTTTAGGCACTCAACCCAGACTGATAGAATGTATTGTAAAATGTTTGCTTGTAGTTTAAAATGTTGTAAATCTCTTCTTTTTTTTATTTCATAAGTGCATTTAATGTATTGAAAGGGAATTATCAGCCCACAGGGGACCACTGATCTGTCAACGAGAGACTTTCACACTAACTGTTATATATTTTATCTTAGTGTCTTATTTTAGAATCCATGATTTAATGTTCTAGAAACCATTGATATGGACCTATGTCGCTGTATCTGAAAAGATGCCTGGGAAAACATCTTCCAATATAGACTACAAAGACATTTGATCGCAAAAGATATTACTATTTTTTTGGGATATGACTTGGTCTTTTGAGCAAATACTGCACATTTTATTTCTAGCTAATCTTAATACTATTACTACTCTGTATGTAAGTAGGGTTAGTGTTGATATTCAGTGATAGATTAGGCGCTACATGCTGCCACAGGGCTGTGTGGAGCCTGTGTCCAATATAATATTTCCTTCCTCTGAATCTCTTATAACCTGATGTCACATGTGCCCCTCCTTCCTGAGATGTCCTCCTGCCTGACTGTTGCCATGTTGTATTTACAGCATCAATAAGCACGTTGTGACATGCTTATATCTATTAGAATGTATGTCAAAGCACATTTCACAACATGCGGGAGTGCAAATGCATGTATAACCTATTTGTCTGTCTCTGATAATCTCTGAGTCTTTTTTTGTGTTTAAATTTACTGTAAATAAATGAGAGATGAACTGCTTGGAGTGTGCATGTATTGAAAATTAATTTTCTTTTTTGTTAGGAAACAATCTGATCACGATTGTGATCAACCCCAATAATCCAAACTGGCCGGGGTAATGGAGTCAAAGTGTTTAAATGCTGTGGTGAGCAAATATCCCCCCCCCCCCATGTTGAAACCAGTGGCGATTCTTTTATCAATTTTAGAGTTTGCAAACGTGTCGGTTAGTGACAGAGGGCAAACGACAGGTTCAAAGAACCAGGTTTAATATCCTGTGTCGCAGTTGCCAATGCAAAAATGTTGGTACTTTGATTAAATGCTAATTCCTATCACTAAAGTGCAACATCAACTAAGGTCGGTCTTTATTCATATTATGGGCCAGTACACCAGTACTGAGTACGGGCACTTCTGATGTTAGTCCACGTGAGTACCCTTACTTCTAATTATTATTAATAGATGTATTAATAGGCTGAAAATAGGCTATATATCATGATTCATAGGTTAAAAAAACCAAGCCATTCTATGTAAAATCAAACATTCAGCAGCCCCATATAGGCCGAATGATCCTTTGTTTCATAAGCACATTTTCAGACTGCGATGATTCAACTGTGAGACTGGCAGTCGAATTAGGCTCCTTAGATCAAATCATTGAACAGTCGACAATTCAGGGTCACGCTTACAAGATATACCTATAAATATAAATATTTTCAAGACATGCAAAGACCATGTCATGGAACTGCTGAATAATAGGCTACAGGCACTGTTTTTATAACAATTCGGGCACTGTGGCAATGTCTTGTGGAGAGACCCCCCTGGCTCTTTTATTTGAAATTGTGCTCACAAGGTGCATATTCCTAATAAAGATGATGTGTTTAATCAAATTACCACAAACTTAAATGAATAAAGTATTATTATTATTAGTTACTTTACACATTAAGATTTCACACAAAACACGTGTTTATAAAATACCATGTTTTATTCTAAATTAAACTAGCCAACAATATAACGGCCTGCAAAGTCTAGCTGAAATTATTAGACCATTAAACACACAACTGGTTGGATCCTTTACACTTTCTAAAAGAATGTTTTAAAATGATTTTTCTGGATCAAGACTCAAGTACTTTTACTTTTAATATTTCAAGTACATTTTCCTGATTATGCTTTTTGTCTTTTTCCCTTTCTTTTATTGTGTTATATATTTTTTTTTGTGCACGTTATAGGTTTACAAAGTGAAAAGGCCCAAAGTCCACCCCAAAGGGACTTACCATCTCCAACAGTTAAGTGTACCGTAAGACCCGCTGTGTTTTAATATGCTGGGTAATGTCATTTTTCCCGCCGTGCGCTACATTAAAATCAATGCGACACACCTTAATAAAAGCGTGGAGATTGTCCATATGACTAGGTAAGATGCATGTAAATTGTTCCGGCCAACACTGTTGAAATTTACAGCTATATTTCGATTTCTTTGCAGGAACACTTTCCTTTCCCTGCCATTTTTATCGGCTCGTTTTCAGGTCTGATTCGTCTGAACTTTCCACGAAGCTTACACAGCTAGATCAACTGCGCAACTGGGTTATAGGTTGCCAGGTTGAGGTGATTAACAGGTTGAAACTTGTATATGGTGTGTGGATGCGTTTGATACAATATCTGGCAACTGGTCAACATTAGACAAACATATTGGTCCGATTATTTATAAAGGAGTTTGGGCCATGCAAATTACGTGAGTTTCCTGGGAGAAATAACAAACCAGGAGGGGTCTGGGAGATAGGGCTAAAAAATGGGAGAAACCCGGGAAAAACGGGAGTATTGGCAGGTATGTAGGCCTACTGTGCATGTGTGACTCCTGACAAAGATGGAACAGAAGTGAGATGCTTCACTCTGTAGCTAAAACAGAGAGCTCAACACACAGGGTGAAAAGAGGAGCTGCAGCAATGTGCAGAACAACAAAAATATGGTGTTTTTTGAAAATTAAACCACATAAACCTATTCTGGTATAACCTCTAAATACAATTATGGACCTGGAAATTAGCATAATATGAGCACTTTAAAGCTACATTGTGTAAGAATTACTCCCATCTAGCGGTGAAATTGTATATGACAACCAACTTCGAGCCCCGCCCATTCCGAGCGCGTTGTGTCTC
This sequence comes from Perca schrenkii, assembly GCA_025617405.1. Classification (NCBI taxonomy): domain Eukaryota; kingdom Metazoa; phylum Chordata; class Actinopteri; order Perciformes; family Percidae; genus Perca; species Perca schrenkii. Next base: position 6,072,065 of record CM046787.1, read on the forward strand.
CTACGGTGGCCGTGTTTTTCCAAGATTAACATGGCTTCCAGTACGACTTCGTCCATCAGTGTTTCTTCCAGTGATGAGGTTACTTTAGAAAACAATTACAAATTGCATTTAGTTATTTAGTCAGTTAGCATGTTGGTTATGACCTCTATCTATGTAAAATGAACTGAATGAAAATTGTTTTGTCCGGCGTGTGGCGCCGCATTTCCCCGATCGCGAGTGGCGGCCCGTGCCGTTGTTTTGGCCGGCGTGTGGCGCCGCATTTCCCCGATATAAATATCCTTTTTCTGGGCGAAGAAGACTCCAGTTCCTGAAATATTGATTTTGAATATGTGTGGTCCTCCATGTTTCCTTCTTCAAACTTTCCACCGGGCCGGGGAGCTACGATACCCATTAGCAGCATTAGCAGCACCTGTGAGTTTATCATGCGAAAGCGCAAAAGCGCGCGGAGCACTATGTTCTGTATGTCCCTTATCGGCTAACGTATTTCAAGATGGCGCATGTATATGGAGCGTCTACCCCAGTTCATGGTAGTGCAAATGTAAAAATTAAAGCCAAAACGAATACTTGAAAGTGATGGTAGTGGTGCATATTTATGAAAAAAGACAAGTTTGTGAACGGGCAACACAGATTTTTATAATGAACAAGTATAAACGTTACACACTGGGGCTTTAAGTAACATTTTCAATGTGGGACTTTTGCTTTTTTTGTTTTACTTGTTAGAGTATTTTTTACAGTGTGGTATTAGTAGGCCTACTTTTACTTAAGTAACGGATCTGAATACTTCTTCACCCACTGCACAGCTGATATTTGAGTTGATCCACAGCTGGATCTGACCCGCCAAAAGGATTCCACAGGAGCCTGTGAATTATGTGAAGGAGATGAGCTGCCATACTAACAAAGGCGGAAGTGAAAGTAAAACTCGAGTGTTTCCTAGTTCAGATCACATCGGCGTCTCAGTGGAGCCGCAGACATGAGCTCTTCCCAGTTTAACGCCGTTTTACTGGGTATATCTAACCAGCTGTCGGCTAAGGAGCTGGAGGATTTAAAGTTTCTGTGTATAGACATCATCAGAAAAAGGCAGCGGGACGATGTCAAGTCCGGAATCAAACTGTTCCAGCTCCTGATGGAAAGAGGCATACTGGGAGCCGACAACACCAAGTGGCTGTCCGATTCGCTCACAAACATTAATCGACAAGACCTCTCGCACAAATTGAACAATTTTGAAAGCCAGTGTGAAATCACCGACGACCAACCGGACGACGACGAGAAAGGTAGGCTACGAACCCGGTGTTGTATCGAGTTGTGTTCTCCCGTCGAACTCTGTCTCTCCCCCTAACGTTACATAAACCTGCACCAAACCTTAAACCTAACTACTGGTATTCAGGCGACTCAAGGAAGAGCTACTATTAACGTTCGGCTAGCCTACTGCTATATTGCTATTATTAGGCTACTATAGGCTTCTACTTTTTCTTTTGAGTGGTTGAAAATGGCTGAAAAGTGCCTTCACACGTAGGGAACTCCGTGCTTTGAGCCAATGTGAAGCCCCCACATTTCAGTCTATCAGTTATTTTTCTGAAGTTGGAGTTCCACGTTGATTCCACAGTTATGTTAGCCCTGTTACAGTCAATGTAAACTTGTAATCTTAATCTCAGTGTGTTCATGGATATTAAGTTCATTGTTTCTGGGGTCATAGCTTGATATGTAATTCACTGAGTCAACCAGTCTAACTCAGTCTGTGAGTGTCATACACAGAGGTGGGTAGTAACGAGTTACATTTACTCCATTACATTTACTTGAGTAAGTTTTTGAAAAAATTATACTTCTAGGAGTAGTTTTAAATCACTATACTTTTTACTTTTACTTGAGTAGATTTGTGAAGAAGAAACTGTACTCTTACTCCGCTACATTAGGCTACAATGAGCTCGTTACTTTTCTTTTTACCTCTTTGGTATTCTACGCGTCATTGTTTTTATCCCCCGCGTACGCCTCATTTTAATGTTTTATTTTTGACAGAGAGAGACTTCCGCTAAAGTCTCTACCACGTGACTGTGTTTCACCCAATCAAACGTAGTTGTGCAGTCTCGTCACCTTCCTCAAACCTAGCAGCGGGATGGGTTAGCTTTTACAGTCGCAGCAGAACAAAAATGGCAATGACAGAAACATCACAGACGAGGAGGAACCGCGCCCTGTACTACGAAGCAAGATCAACATGCCCTGGATTTATTTCAGTTACCCGGCTTCACCTAACCTAACCACCGCGGTCCCGCATAAACTGTGTCATGACGGTGGTTATCAACTAGTTCAATCAACCCAGGGTTTCCCGATCCAGCGACACCTGTTCACAAGAGGTGATGTTTGCACAACATGACCAACAATAGCCACATATTTTACATAAGAAGAGCAAACTATAATTCTACATAAAAATGAACACATACATGGTTTTACATGCAAAATGCAATACAGTCGCTGCTTCCTAAAACGGGAAGGAAAGCTGGCAAAAAAAAATTGCCGACGCTGTAGATGCGCACAACTCGTATCAATATCACTTCCCCATCAGTCAGGCACAAGATCTGACCATAATTACACTTGTACTTTCCATAAACTGTCGTTTGCTTTAGCCTTTTATTTCAGTTGCAACCATGGCAGTGAGGGCGATCGTGAGAGCAAATAAAAAAATATAAAAAAACATAAAACCGCTGTGCGCATTACACACGGCAAATATCGACATCAGGGAATGTTAACGGGGCTGTCGGTCTCTAAATATTTTTTGTATGAGCACACCCCTCTCTTTTTCTCTCTCCCCCTCTCTCTCTCTCTCTCTCTCTCTCTCTCTCCGCGCACCGAGCTCCACCTGATCTTCTAAGAACGGTGAAGCCGTTATCAGTGGAGTATTGATTGGTCAGTAGGCGGTGCTTTCACACCTGTTGATCTCTGATCTCCAACTTAGCTCCCGACCAGGTTAGGCGTCCAGCATAAGTTACCACGGCGATTGAACCCGATAACAAGTGATCCACCTTTGTGAATGAAAGCATGTCTACCTTAGTAAAAGTACCAAACAGCAGCTACATTACCTTGTTCTAGTTCTGCCTGCAGGGCCTGGTAAAAAAAGTATAAAGGTTTGGAAATTTGTGTTACTTGTGCTTATTTATTTTTTATGTATTATTATTTTATTGATATTATTTTTTAAGTACTTGAATTTACCTGGATTATTTTAATTTAAGCTATTTTATAATTAATTAATTAATTAATTTAAATTAATTTAATTGATTGGATGAACTATAATTTGTCTAAATATGAATATTTTGTATTTTTGTCCGTCTGATTGAATGCTTGTGTTAAAAAATAAATCAGACGTTACTCAACAGTTACTCAGTACTTGAGTAGTTTTTTCACCAAGTACTTTTTTACTCTTACTCAAGTAATTATTTGGATGACTACTTTTTACTTTTACTTGAGTCATATTATTCTGAAGTAACAGTACTTTTACTTGAGTACAATTTTTGGCTACTCTACCCACCTCTGGTCATACAGTTGGTATGAGGCTCAGAAAGCACCTGACCTGCCAGTGATAATGCCTCCAGGTTAAAGGGTAACTACTTTTTTTTTTTTTTTTTCTCAACCTGGGCCCTAATTTCACATGTTTTTATGCCTAAGTGACTGATGGGAACAACAATCTTTGACATTGGTCCAGTATTAAGCGAGGTTGCTGCAGTCGGCAGCGGAGAAACAACCTACAATGTAAGTTAATAGGGCAATTGTCCAGCTTGTATACGCTCACAAAAGTGCTCGTTTTGCAACTGACAGACTCAGATTAATAATATAAGTGTCTGACAAATTTATGGTAAGGATTTCTAAGGAGGTCGACCTTTCATTAACGAGTAAGATCCTTTTTAAAACATCCTCGTAATTGCGTTCGCTAAAGCCACCAGACTTCATGTAAATAAACTAGTAATTTTAGCATCGTAATCAATGTGAGCATCAAAACTAATTTAATGACTTTTCTCAGATCTAATGATTGTAGTTGGTCCCCTAGGACTTCTTTAGCCAGTTTTGTTTGTATGCTCTAGCTTTTTCAGTGTGTTAGACACAGATATGGTAATAATAATGCTCCAAAATGATGTTGAATTGCATTTATCATTTTATTGAAAAATTTAACATTTTCTGAGGGAGGACCCCTAAACCCCACTTTAAATATTTGCACCTAATTCTTAAAGAAAAATGTAAACTACCTTATTGACCCTAATATAAGATGACCCCAATAATGGGACGCCCCCTCCACCTTTTCAACATCATCTTTTGGAAAAAAGCATTTTATGAGGACCAAATCTTGTTTTAATAAAGATTTATTTTTTCGAAACTAGTCCCTCCTTTCGTTTTTCAATCACATACTTATGCACCCTCCGATCAGTCTCATGGAAGCCGCCACCTATGTTGGTGATAGACGGGCCAAATCAACCAATCAGATCAAAATCTTGCCGAAACCAGTTGGGAGAAGAGCAAAAACATCTTTTCCTTTTCCTTTTTAAAAGTCTAGACCCCGAATATAGGACAAGCTGACTTTTTCAGATAAAGTCATAGGGGGATAAAAAGTCTTTTATTTTTGAGTAAATGCAGTATATCATGCTGTTGACTGAAACTACTATTCTACTACTACTATAATTTTAACATCTGCTTGCTATTCAGAAAGTAAATTTTCTGTGTCCTTAATACAATAGATGGATATATTAAAAGGCCAGGGTTCAACAAGAAGGGTTGGGCCGGGGCAAGTAAAACGCCATGTCTTCATCTAATTCACTTGAGTCTGTTGTTATTCTATAAGCACTAATATAAAAAAATTGAATAAAAAATTGTATAGGGGCCATTAAAAATTTTTTTTCACTTGCCCTACCAAATCAAGTTACAAAAAAAAAACCTTAACATTGAACCCTTAGAGGGATTTTAATTAAATTGTTTAAGTTGTTATATTAACATAAAATGAACCTGTGAACATTGTTCTATTGACTGTAAGGAGGGTTGGGTATCGTTAGGATTTTTTCTGATACCGGTGCTTAAAAGATACTTTTAAAATGGTGACTTAACAGTGCCTGAACTGATTATAAAAAAAAAATAAAATATATGATAAGGCTTTAAAGAGCCAAAAGATTACCCATGATGCACTGGGCTGAGCGGCTGCTTGTGGAGGCTCGATGCTGGAGGATTTGGCGTCACCTTTGACCTAAATTGAAATAAATTGATTCATTAGAAATGTTATAACAATAACTTTGTCATAACTTTACACCGTTTAGCTGTCAGCATTTTAACCGTGTTTATTCCAGCTGCTAGCTTACGGTAGGCTAACGTTACCTGCTGCTAAGTGTAATGTTGACCAGCGTCACGTGCAGCAATGTTTCTGTTGCCTCTAACGTCCGTTTCGGAGCATCGGAGAGCAGCGCGGACATTTCAGTGGCACTGAAATGAGGCGCAGAAATCCGTGTTGTTAATCGGTCCGGTAGATATCGGTTGTTACTCGTTAAGGCACCGGTGCAGTATAGGCAACGGGTCTCAGTTCCCAACCCTATATATAAGTGAAATGTAGCTTTCTGAACTGCTTGGAACAGATGAATATGTAAAGACATACTTCTAACTCCATACGTAGAGGAGAAGTGGGACAGACCTTTTTCTTTAATTAGCCCCGGACAATTCCCAAAGGTCTCCATAAGCTGCCAAATATCACCATTGTCCTGTGGAGGCTGTTGGATTAGTTGTAGGGCTGGGCGATATGGAGAAAATCAGATATCACGATATTCTTGACCAAATACCTCAATATCGATATTGCAGCGATATTCTAGGGTTGACAATTGGTGCTTTAACAAAATATGTTCAAACTTAGATTTTAGATAAATAATCATCAGTAATGTGCACATAATGTCAAAGTGGGGAAAAGGCAAATATTAGAACAGCTCGAACAGTCTGTTGAGTACAGAAAAAGTACATCACTTTAGTGTAATTCAGCCTTTAAAACCAGGAAAAGACACCACTTATGTCATATCACGATATTACGATATCCAAAATCTAAGAAGATATCTAGTCTCCTATCACGATATCGATATAATATTGATATATTGCCCAGCCCTAATTAGTTGCATTAATGTTTTGCGTAAAAACGAGTCCATTGTTTCCCAAATAAGGACATATTTTCTTTTCTAAACCCGCAATGTCTTCCTCTACTTTTGTCAGCCAAACTGGACGTTGCCACAGAGGTGATCGCCGAGCATCTGGGAAGGTCTTGGCGTAAACTGGGCCGCCGACTGGGTTTGAATGACGTGAAGCTGGACTCCATCTCCAGGAGGCATCCCACTGATCTGGAGGAGACGACGCGGGAGCTGCTGAAGGAGTGGAGGAAGAGTCGAGGAGCCGAGGCCCGAACAGCGCAGCTGGTTGAAGCCTTGAGAGCCTGCCAGTTCAACCTGACCGCTGATAAAGTGGAGGACCGACTCTCATCCCCCTGATACTGATGGAGACTTACAGATAGGACTGAGATACACTTTGGGGATGAAAATGAGAGTTGTGATTAACTTTCAGGGAAAGAAATTATCTATCAGAGAAATTTATACGCAGATATATATATACCGTTATCCACAAGAGAAATCATTTTCTGATCAATAAATCGACTTCCTGAATGTCATAAAACGTATCATATTGGTCATGTTTCACGTTTTTATCTGAAGATGAAAACAGCGAAATGTACTCAGGTGACATTCTGATTCATGAAATAACGATAATTTAACTGAAATGGTGAACTTTACAAGGTAGTTATTAAAATGGCAAATATTCGTCCTGCGACATGAGAGACTTCTGCCGGTGGGGGTGGACACTATTATATAATAATAAAAATAACTTTCATTAGAAAGCACCTTTCAAATCAAAGTGGTTTACAGTTAAAATAAAAAATAGAAGTAGATACAATCCAAAACTTAAAATATACACAAGATAAAATAGTTTAAAGTATTACAAAAAAAAACATCAGTTAAAGAAAAAGCCATGAGAGTTTCAGAAGAGATTTGAAAGAGGATACAGGCAGGCAAATTCACAAAAGGATTGCGCAGCTTTTGCGGTTGCTCAACCTGCACAAACAAGAAGCCATGTAATTCTTAAAGGTATTGTGGAGGATTTTCCCGAATTTTAGAAAAGAACCGCCCTCTGTACTTTTTGAAAAAATGCACATGCGCAACACTCTGCCTGCTCCCGAGAGGGAACGCCTATTAAACGTGTGCACGAGAGTGCACTGTTTACAAGTTGCTGTCAGCATGGCTCATACAAGCCTACTTTCCAAAAGAAGATTTGCACTTTTTCACAAATTGAGATGTTTACCGTGTGTGCGCGGTGCGTGACTTGTGCCAGGGCTAGCATCGCTAATCATAGCTTACATCAACCTTTACTAGCAGTGATTTTAAATGGATTTCTCCAAATAGCATGCCAAACTTTACCTGTGGAGTAGAAACTTCACGACTGAGGCATCAGTGGGTAGCCCAACCTGTGCTTTTAGCGCACGCCAGCGTGTGAAGTATTCTCCCAAAAGCTTCAAAGCTTCAATGAATGGCTGAAACCGTAGCTCAAGCTCACCACACATATACACCTGAAAGCTAGGGACGTGCACGTACCACGGCCTTACGTAAACATATCACCAGAATGATTGACAACCAGGAGGACCAATAGTCTTGATGATCCACCCGGAAAAAGAAAATCCTCCACTATACCTTTAAAGGTACACTGTTTAGGAATTTCTCCCATGTTTCTCCCATCTTTGCATTCAAACGAATAGTGCTCTCTAGCGCATCGCTTTTTCAAATGCAACTACTGTTGCAACTATGGTAGCCGTTACGTACCAAGAAGCTATGACAACATGTCTTCCAATTTTCACTCCTGTGGCTCGGCATAAGTATGATCCTCCGTTATGAACTAAAGTGCAGTGCAGGCTTTCAAATGTTGCCGGTGCAGTGACGAGCGCCTCTCACTGATCTCCTTCTCCGTTTCAGCCGGTTTCAGTCATGTGATGCTGGCTCTGAACGAGAACGCATTGTGGATCAGCTAGACAGGTAGGCTAGTGCTCTATGTCCCTCTCAGCGATTAGAGTTTTTCAAAATGGCGGAACGACAGGGAAGCCTCCTTGGACTTGCCACCTCACCAATGAGGACATATTTATGAATGAAGACATTCATTTTAGCTAATAAAATACTTAAAACACTTCACAGTGTACCTTTTTAAAGCACTCGCAGAGGGTAAAATGCACCCCTAAGTGCGCTGCCTAGCAAAGTGTCTGAGTGATCCTGTGCTATTCGCACGTGTTTAAATGAGGTAATATGAAAACATCTCACACAAAGGTGGTCCATTTTCTATGCAAATGAGCCTCTGTATTTAAAAAAACCAATAATACAAACTTAAAATAATCATTTTAATATATAAATAATGCCCATTCATTGTTACAGTTCTTGATTGTCAAATGGTGTATGTCATCATCTGCAGGCAGTGAATGAGTTTATGTAATCCAGTCTGCTGCAACCACCCAAACAAAGGTAATGTGGCTTTGTTTTGTGACATGTTTATTGATGTGAGATGAGAGGGAGTTAAATCCCAAATCCAGTTTCTCTCGGTCACCTTTTTAAATTCCTTGACTGAAGTTTTGAGGAATGCCTGCGCACCACGTCAGCCAGTAGGAGCTGTAGCACGCCGTCTGAAAATGTCATTTTACTTTTTCTCTCTTTTTTTTCTGCCGTCGTTCTGCCGACTTTGAGTTTGAGTTTCACAGCCGAGAAGCCTGGACAGCAAAGGACCCTTAGTGACAAGCGGAGACTCTGGAACCATTAGTAGGGCCCCGCCAGTGGCAGAAGATCTCAAGCAGCGATCATCAGGCACATCACAGATACGGGCCTGAACATTCAAGGCTTTAAAAACAAACAGGGACATCTTAAAAGCAGTTCTATGCCTCACAGGTAACCAGTGAAGGGCAGCAAGGAGTGGCCTCTTTCTACGGTTTAAAGTCCTGACAGCAGTGTTATGTATCAGCTGCAGCATTTTGCAGTTTTTGCTGATACCAGAATAAAGTGCGCTGCAAAAGTCTGAAGGACATAAAAGCATGGATCACCTTAATGTAGGTGAAGTCCTATTCCAGACAAGTTTTCAGTCGTTTTCAAAGGGGTCCCTTGACCTCTCACCTCAAGATGTCTGAATGGAAATGGGTTCTATGGGTACCCACAAGGCTCCCCTTTACAAACACGCCCACTTCATGCTAATTCCATGCACTTTGGGACTGAAACATGCACTTGTTCTCATTCAGTACAAATGTACACAGCACTGTAAGATGACGTAGTATTAAGAGCGGCAATGATAGCTAGTAATATTAAAGCCCAAAATTCCACCTAGGGAGGGAGGCTGGTTGGGGTGGTGATCCAAACAACCCAGGACTTTCACCCCGGAGACTGGGGTTCGTGTTCCACATGTTACGTTTCCTAAACCCACAGTCGCTATCTTCTCTTCCTAAACTCAACTCTCCTTTTCTTCTTTTTCTAAACCCAACTGTCCCGTTCTTGTCCCGCGAGCCGCGTGTCATAGAAACGTGCCTTTTATAAGCCCACACACCATCTTTTCCTTAAAGGACAATTCCGGTGTAAAATGAACCTAGGGGTTGATAACATATGTGTAGTCAAACGTTCTCTGGAATATGTTTTAATGCTAACCAAATGTAGCTTTTAACAAACTACCGCAAAACCGTGATTAGCTGCTAACGCTAGCTTTCAAGTTGCAGTCTTTTTGGTACAATATCCCTCTTTGCGTGTCCAGCCAAGACAAAAAGTCCAACGAAAAAAGAAAATTCCCGCACGCATTTTTCACCTCCGGTTTGGTTGATTTGGTCGTTAATGTTTCAGTCACAAGGACCTTTCTCAATTCAATTCAATTTTAGCGTTAACCACTGGTTTTGCGGTAGCTTGTTAAAAGCTAGAGACTCATTTGATTAGCATGAAAACATATTGCAGAAAACGTTTGACTCGGTACACATATGTTATTAACCCCAGGTTGATTTTATGCCGGAATTGTCTTTTAACCTGACAGCATCAAAAGTGATGCCAATTGACCCGACCCAGCGCGTTTAGATATTATGCTATTTTACTTTTACCGTCATTAACGACGCCAAAGGCACCTGACCAAGTGTCCGTATTTTACGCGATGGGAGTGAGAATGTGTTGGGATTCACTAAGAGTTTTTCATGTGTGATGATGTTAGTCCCCAAAGTAGCTACAGCGCTCTCGACACCAAAAATTTGACTTTGATACTAATACCATCTGAAATATGCCATGAAATCTCCATATGTCAAAGGTTTTGGATACCAAATCACAGCGTGGATTTTTGTTTTGTTGGTGTCTTCATTATTTTATTGATCTATTTTAGGCTCTTTTTAAGACACTTTGACAATTCATTCAGTTATTTTGAAGGAATTATATTTTTTATTAATGATTTATGACTAAAGAAACTTGACACAGTGCTGCATCTCAAATTAATACTCAGGTTCCCAGCTTTCAGATGATGTTCTTCACTTCACTTCTGTGTTCTTCTGTTGATCTGTTGACCCCTGAACACCCCCTTTCCCTAACCCCTACTCCTCTTAAAAAAGAAAAAAAGGGGGGGGGGGGTCAGAATGCTAAGAGGCTAGCCCATTTCCAGCCTTTGTGCTAAGCTAACCAGTCTGCTGGCCATCGCTTCACATTTTACAGATATGAGAGTGGCATGGATCTTTTTTACCACAAAATGAATAAGCATATTTTCCAAAATGTCTAACTATTCCTGTTTTCTGATTCAGAATCAAATGAAATGATTAGGAATGCATTGTAATACTGCAAAGGAAATTACTACTTATTAAACTACTTACAGTACTGTGATGATTGATTTTTTTTTAATGTGATATGAAAATAAAATCCGATGATATTTCAAATGTGTCTCATTAACATCCCCAGAATCTACAAAGTGCCTATGGTCTTTGCCATTTTCATGAAACAGTCCAGCGGCAAGCCGTATTTAATGCTTATGAAGTTACACATTTATTGTTACAGGGCAACCCAAAACCCTCGATCTGCTTCATCGGCACGCTCTGATGTCATCAGGGCGCCAGGTCAAAGGTCAGGCGCAGTTTCTGTAGAAGAAATGCATGTCAATAACGGAGCCTTTTCAGGAGAACAATGCTGAAGTGTGATTGATTACGTTGGCCCCGAAGGACAAAACGCAACAAAAAAATTAAATGAAAGGTTTTGTTTTGTAAAATGTCGGCTTTTGACCTTCGCGGTCACGTAATTTTCACTGTGTGAATATTCCAATTATGTTGATTTTAACATTAAAGGATAGTCCACAATAAGTCTGTCTTAAAACAATATTAATATTAGGGGTGTGCAAAAAAAATCGATTCACATTCAAATCGCGATTCAAGCTCTACCGATTCAAAATCGATTCATAGAATTCCAAAAATCAATTCATATTTTTTAAACTTTAAAAAAACAAACATTTCTTGTATGTCTACTTTAATCACATGGGAAAAGTAACTACATTTACATACTGTAAACTAATCGAGAATCGTTTTTGAATCGAAAATTGATTTTGAATCGAATCTTGAGCCTAAAAATCTATATCGAATCGTATCGTGACATTTTCTGAATCGTGCACCCCTAATTCATATGGCCATATTGACTTTAAAAGAGTTTGTTTCTTCCTGTAATCCTTCCCTTGTTCTACTGGCTATGTTACCATTGTTAATAATGGGGGATAAAATCCACAGTTCTTTGCAAAAAAACAATTCTGCCAAAGTTTATCTGAAGTTATGAGGCTTTAACTGTCTGAGTTTGACTAGTCTCGCTTTGCCAGACCATCCACAGCGCTGCGAAACGGAGGAAGGTTTGGCTAGTCTACACAGCATTTCGGGAGGGGAGAAAACATGCTCTGGTTTATTGGCATTTCTTTAAACCAATCACAATCATCATGGGCGTCCTAGTGGATTTTGTCCCCTATCATTTACACTGGAAGCCCTTTAGGAAGGGATCTCATTAGAGCCAGCATGGGAGGAATGATCCCAGCAAGCAAAAAGTCTTTCAGTGTTCATACAGGCACCTGACTATTGGTTTAAAACAGACTTGAAAAATGTGTCATTTCAGTTTTTTCACTGCCGTGAATTGACTTTGCTGTGCGTAGAGCTTTACTGTGACTTTGTGATCCTATAATGTTTTTGTACTTTGTCTTCCTTCCAGCTAAGCCGCAGTATACTTACAGCACTGGTACAGCCTGTTCAGCCTATCGATGTCATTCCTGCTCATCTGGGTGGCCTGGCCGAAGGACACGTTGGGGTCGGGAATGGGCATCATAGTGGGGCGGTTGTTCTTGGAGAAGGCATACCTGGAGAATCACAGATACCACAATGCAAAGCGGGTTGAGCTTGGGTTTGATGACCTGGAGGGAAACAAACCCTGATACTTGTGATAATGGTTTAAAAGTAGATTCAGGTTGGTTATACTGCTTCCACCAGAGTCACTGATAACACAAGCTATTGTACAGGCCATCTATTACAGACAGTAGAATTCCCTAAAGTCACCCAGTAAGTGTCTGAATTAGCTGAGCCTCCAGTTTGACCTGCTAGTCGGAGCAGTAGCTCATATAAGAGCAAAAGCTGCCTGTGTGATTGAATTGTAGAAAAAGGGAGAAAAGCACAGACACTTATAGCAAGTACTTATACTTATGCAGTAAAAGGGAAGTGAAAGATAAATAAAAATGTAAATAAAACATGAAGCTATCCATACTTCTCATATTGCATGACAGAGTTGTAGTCATAAGGAGTTCCCTGGTTCAGAGTGTTGATTATGTCGAAGTTGTACGACATTCCTGTGGAGACGAGAGAAAATATACATGTAAGTTCGCAGACATGTACGTTTAATAGTTAACCACAAACATTTGCTCAAGGGATGATAGAAAAGAACCAGCAGTTTTGCAGAATGCCAAATAAATATTGTAATAATCAGCTCTCACAGCTGACTAATGAAGCCCATACTGAAATGCTTTAAGCTGCAGTTCTACCTACGGCCACTAGATGGTTGCTCTTAAAAACAGAGCTTGTAACTTAACACTAAATACACTTACATGAGTAAGTAAGTTACATGTACAGTCACTTTATTTATTATTTATATCTGTTGATTCCAACAAGTCCTCCAATCCATGCGACTAGGAGCCTTTCATAAATTAGCATCCCTAGCGGTGGCAGGAAATACGATTTTTTTTCCCTCACACATAAACGTAACAGTCGTGGTTTTAAACACATCGTTAGCATTGTGAAGCGGTCACAGTTTGGTTGTTTTGGTTAGGTTTAGGCACAAACAATACTTGTAGGTCTAGTAAAAACATTATTACATTACTTCACAAAAGGTGTATTGGATTAACATCACTTACTCTACCTTTAATGTAAGTGCCTGTTTTGACAGGGAAAAAGAATGTATGGATTAAAAAAGATATCTCCATTGCATTGATTTTGATCCCTTTTTTTAAACTGCCCATCGTTAGTCTGTTAATGTTAATGCAATGATAAATTGCTAAACTGAAAATCCAACTTGCCTATCAAAGACAGCCATGGTGGTTGTTGCTCTTCCTGTCTCAGTTCCGCATACATTTCCTCCTTTTTCACCAATGTTTGATTTTCCGTCTAAGTCAGTAGTATTTTTTCATTGGGTTTCTGCTTAATGTATTTCTGCTTTTCTCCTTTCAATCATGTTTAACTCAAACAGTGAGACTATTTCTGCCTCTACAGCAGCTCTGCCTCTAAGAGAGACTAAAAACAAGTCATGTAATAGATGGTGAAACGTTCTAACCATCCTGGATGTTTTCCCAGTACACTTTGATGTAGCTGTCCCTGTCGGAGCGCGTTTGTTCGTGGTTGAAGCCGAGGGCGTGGAGCAGCTCGTGCTGGACGGTGCTGTGGTACAGACATCCACTGCGGGCCAGAGACACAGTCTGAGCACCACCCTGACGACCCACGTAGGAGTAGCAGCTGGCAACACATAAACATACAGCAGTTTTAGAAATCATACAAGATATTACCATGAGGAAGTATAAAGGGAAGAGCTGCGACAGTCCTCGCAGAACAACAGTGTGAGAGAGTGTGCTGCATTCAGTCAGATCTTTGCTATTCAAACATGACTATTCTGTACGTCCTGCTTATTCTACTAGTCACTGGTCACAGTCAGTGGCTGCTTAAAATGGTTTTGGTCAAGCAAACGTCACCAAATTTTCAGCGCATAGCTTGCTAGTTCGAAGTTTGTTGTTGTTTCCCGAAGCTAACGGAGTTTGAGAACAGCAACGCTGAAGTACAAGGACAGTGTTGTGCCTGAACGCGTTCATTGAATGATAGTTAATGAACTCGTTCATATTTTGGGTGACCGTGAACTGAACGTACTGTATTACTGCCTGATGAACGTTACTGTGAACTCGTTCATTCTGGTGTCTGTGAACGGCACGCTCTCTCAGTTTAACTTCGTTCAATAGGGTGCCAGATAGCATAGTTTCAGTGTTAAAACTGATAAAATATGTGCTGTCTGTGGTTCTATGTGGGCTGTGGCAATAACTTTGAAAAAAAAATAGCTTGCGGCAACATATGGAAAAAAAGAACTATGAACTAGTTCATTTTTGGAACCGTGAACTTAGTTCAAAATTTTGAAGTATGAACTATGAACTGAACTAGTTCATTTTAAAATTTGTGAACTGAACTTTGAACTTGTTCATGTAGAAAGTGAACTTTCCCAACACTGTACATGGACATGTACTTCCATTGATCCAGACTAACAGAGCAAGTCCTGGTTAAAATACTCATCTCAAAGCATGCACTTTCTGTATCTAATGAAACGTAATCTGTTTTTCATTATAAGTGAAAGAAAGGGAGGACTGATGCTTTGAAGCTGCAAAAGGCAACTTTTACAACAGAGGCTTCTAGACGGAGGTTTTATCCATGTACGACAGGCACAAGACTGGTTGAAGGTGTAAATGGTTGCAGTAAGAACATAAAAAGCAGTCCACGTGTATGGTTTAAACCCTGCTGTGGAGTTGTGAACCTACGGCCGGACCCTTACCCGTTCCTGGACTCGATGCTCAGCCACTCATGATCACCGTTCTGGTAGGGTCTGAAACGGATGCAGGAAACTGAAGAGAAAGACTCCAGTCCACGAGTGATGATGGCCGCTTCACGGGAGGCTGGCAGGACAGATAAATAAAAACCGTAATGTGCATTCAACAATCATATACTGGATAAAAAGGCTGAGTGTTGGATTTTTTGATTTTACACACGCAGATTAGATTCTAAGGGTAATTCACTGTTTTCTATTACACACATATGGTGAATTTAACTTAATAATAAAGAAACAGTCTCACAGGGTTGTACGAAAATCAAAATATTCACAGGGAAGTCCATCTAAATTAGCTGGGACTGTGACTACAAAGTAAAATGTATCTGTCCCTATGGGAATAAATCTAAACAAAACAATGGATGCTTACAGTATTGGTTGGAAATGTAGTAGGGAATGTAGACATTCCCATCGGCATTCTTTAGCCACAGGCAGCCACTGGAGGTGCAGGGGTCAGCGTTTCTGTCGGTCCCCGGCTTCACAGCGATGTCTCCTCCAATCAGGGTGGGCTCGTCCAAGTCAGGGGCTGCAACACCAACACAGGGTGTGAGTTTGAAATACACAGCAGGTTAGAAATGATTCATTTGGTGTACAGCAGGAGCGGGGCTGGAAGGGGGGCATGGGTTGGCACCGGCACCTCCTGAAATATGATTGCCCCCCCCCCTCCCAATCCATGGGCTTAAGTACTGTCAATCTGACAATTACGGTTTCCATTGGATGAGAGTACTGTCACTTGGCTGCCTGTTCTGCTAACTTTCCCAGCCCTTGTCACATGACCAATTAATGTTTCCATGACGACTATCCAAAATTCTGATACCATGGAATCAGCACTGGAGTTGTTTTTAAAAAAAAGTGGCAGACTGAGCCTGTAGAAAATGTTTATTGTAATATGTAATTTGTTAAGTGAAACTAATAATGAATGTGATGTTTTTTGCAGAATTAGATAATGTTGTTCAATCCGGTCCAATATTTCCTATATTTCTAAGCAGATTTTCTATGCTGTATTCTGATAAAAAGACAATCTCCCAAAACTCAAATGAAGAAAACAATCTTCTGTAAGTAGATTGTAAAGTGTAAACAGAGTGTGTAAGTGAAGTATAACAAATAAATACATATACCGTAAGCCTTTTTATACAGATCACTCTCTCGGGATCTTGCATTCAGTGACAATATTTTTGAATTAAAATAAAATATGGCCACTACAGGTTAAGGTCTGCTTAAGGTTAGGGGACTAACATAAAATAGTTAGGCTAAGGAAAGGCTGGACTTACTGCGGTCTCTGTTGGCTCTCTCCAGCAGTTGACCAACAGGCAGCTCCTTTGAAAAGTCCTCAAGGGTAGCAACATCTGCACAATACATGGTATATGACATCAGAATCACTTGGTTGCTCATCATCACATATACAGTCGTTAAATATCCAATGACTTTGAATGAATTTTTAAAAACTACTTTTATATTTTTTTATTGCAAGATAAACATTAAAGGTGCTGTAGGTAGGATTGTGAAGATCCAGGACTTGAACATCGACAACTTCTCAGTCCCTCCCCCCTTTCTGTTAAAGCCCAAAACTTAAGCCCCTCCGCCCAAAAGGGAGAATGAATGCGTGTGCATGAGCAGTGACTGACATGCAGTTAGACGTGTGTGTGTGTGTGTGTGTGTGTGTGTGTGTGTGTGTGTGTGGCGTGTCATTCTGGGACAAAGGCTAGATGGGTAAGAGAGGGCTGGGGAACAAAGGGGGAGCATAAGGAATAAATAAAAATAATGAAAAACACACAAATTAATAAATTAAACAATCAATAATAATATCAATAAACAATGAATCAAAAATGATACTGCTACTCTATTACCCCCACCGATACTACTACAGAAAAAAAAAAATACAGATATCTATAATAATGATAATAATGAGTGTATATTAAAAAAAATTTATAATAATAGAGTCCACTAGCAGTGAAGCACGGTCGGGGCAGTGCCAGGGCGTGGGTCAGCAGGGCCAGCTGCGTTATTGTTTCCTTTTGTAGTTAATGATATGAAATAAAATTTAGTTGGGATTTGTGCTTCCAATTTTTTAATTTTTTGACTGATTTGTCCAGCTTTGGGTGACCCCCATAAACTTCAAGGATGGAGCTGGCCCATTGTGGGAAACATAAGGACGGGGCTTGTTTATTAGGGATATACAGTCAGATGTAGTTATTCTGTTGGCTGAAGGGTGTCCCAGCCTTCATTCCCCATGCCATGTCAATACTCTTACTACTATCTAGGGGTGACCCCGAATAGTCGAAGATTCGATGCATCGATATGCGGAGCCTGATTCGACCACCAATCTCACAGTCGGATCTTCGCGGGTGTTATTATGAAATGAGGATCATACCATTTTGGCAATATGGGGGTGCTCAATGTCTAATTTCACACAGAACTACTGGTTTTGTACGGTTATATTAAGTTATATACAGCCTTTAATTATGATAATGCTGTAAAAAAAACAAAAAACTTCAATAAATATTTTTTACGTGTGTGTGTGTGTAAATCCAACCACCCCTGTGAAAGATTTAAGTTTCACTTTCCCTGATCCGCGACAGACGAGGAGCATCAGACGAGGAGATTAACGTAACTTAACAATGTCTGGAAAAAGAAAATCTAAAGTGTGGATGCACTTTCAAATGGTAAAAGATGATCCAAAAAAAGTAAAATGCAAGTTGTGCCAACAGCTCATGTCCTACAACCCGGTCTCACGCCAGGTCGTGTAATAGTTACGTTATTGTAATCTATTAAGTCGTGGACAGGTTACGATTTTGACGTTTTTTTCGTGCATATGCAACGACTTTTGAACGTGTACAGGTCACGCTTTTCGAACCTGCTCTGGGGGACGCGACTACGGGGAAATGAGGCGCCACACGCCGGCCAAAACAACGGCACGGGCCGCCACTCGCGATCGGGGAAATGCGGCGCCACACGCCACTCGCAAGACACGGGAAATGAAACGCCACAATAACGAGACGGTTGGGGTTAGGAAAAAAAAAGAACGGGCTAAGGAACCGTCACACGCGGGACACACCGACAAAGGAACTGCAACACGCGGGACAAAGGTACTGCCACACGCGGGGCGCGATCCCCGGTCTCCGGCGACACAGGACTTTCACGCCGGAGACCGGGGATCGCGCCCGCGTGTGGCAGTACCTTTGTCCCGCGTGTTGCAGTTCCTTTGGCGGGGGTGTCCCCGTGTGACGGTTCCTTAGCCCGTCACACGCGGGACACACCGACAAAGGAACTGCAACTGTTTTATGACCCATCCACCACCCCGACCAACCTCCCTACGCGGACTTTCGCCTTATCAACTACTCGCTACTCGCTTTCGTTCTGGAATCACGAAATATGCTTCCCATTAAAATGCATTGCTTTCAATTTCGTAATCGCCACACGAAAAAAACGGCATTTACGTAACCTGTCCACGACTTAATAGATTACAATAACGTGACTATATAACGACCTGGCATGAGACTGGGCTGTGTCCTACCACTCGTCAGCAACAAACATGGCTTTCCACTTAAAACGGGTAAGTTTATTACCAATAAAGACGTTTCACTTTTTCATATATAATGGCGCTTTTAATTTACGAATAGCAATATCATATGTTGGGACTTAAAATATGTTAGTCCTTTTTCTAGATCCACCCACAGTATCAGACTGACGACAGCAGTTCATCTAGTAGTAGTACCGGAGCTGCGCCAAAAAATAGAAAAGGAAAAGAGAAATCCCGGACAAAATTGCAGAGTTTATTTCGCTTCACAATGAGGCCGGTGAATGTTGTGGACGGTGAAGGTTTTAAAGAAGTATTGCGCACACTTGAGCCAGGATACACAGTTCCCAAAATAGAGACGGTTATGCATGCGGCGGATGCGAAATACGCGTCCATACGCGCCTGTGGTTTACATGTTACCCTCCTGCTGACTAGTGTCGTGCCCCTCCCAACCCATTCACACACACACACACACACACACACACACACACACACACACACACACACACACACACACAGATGATTCGACTATCAGTCGACTATAGAAAGATTCGTCAATTCTGATTCGAATGTGTAAATCCTTAGTCGGGGACACCCCTACTACTATCACACCAAAACATAAATGAGTTTATAAATCAGCCAGGTACAGAGAATATGTAAAGTAATTTTCCTAATGGTCAGTTTTTGTTTAAAGCTGGATAAAGAGTGGCTACAATTTCATTCTTACCTTCCTGTAGTCGCCCACGGTGACATGGAAAAGAAGAGCAAAATGTTATGGAAGCTCAGTCACAAAGACAGAATACAGTCAGCTCTGCTCTCTATGTACTGTCGTTTTGGTGCAGCGCAGGATTAGTTTGATGTCATCATTTCTCTGTACAGTAGCTTTATACTTGAACCTCAATCTATTTCAATGTCAGACTTAAATCTATTATAGCTTGACATTTTCAAACAAACTTCCCAATATCCATTTGACATGCCATTATTTACCTTTTAAGATTTAAAAAGTATGATGCCCATGGTATAAGACAGTCCAGACATATTGGTGAACATGAACTTTCTCCCAAATCCATAAACTGGAGTGTTAAAACTCAAATGTGAGTCTGGAATGGCTCCATAAGCGATAGGGACTTAAAGCAATGACGGTTTAAGGCACGGCTACAGTGTTCTAGAAACACCCCAACAGATTGCCATAGTAGTGGGTACATGGCTAACCAGTCGTTCCCCCCTTGTGTGGGTGTCAGGAAACTATTGGAATGTTACTTGAACGCCATGGCCGTCCCTTCAACCGTCACTGCCTAAAGTCCCTAATATACTGGGAGAGGTTGGGAATGTTCTACACACTGAGAGGACCCGGGGGAATGTTCTTA
This sequence comes from Perca schrenkii, assembly GCA_025617405.1. NCBI lineage: Eukaryota > Metazoa > Chordata > Actinopteri > Perciformes > Percidae > Perca > Perca schrenkii. The sequence continues at coordinate 6,092,122 of CM046787.1, forward strand.
ATATATGGATACATTTTCTGTTTCAGAACTGAGAACACTACAATAAAACTAGAAAATTCCGCAAAAAATATGACAGTGTGCCTACTACTTGGTGCACAACCGAACAACACCGGCTAACAGTAAATCTGCTGTTTGACATGTCTTAAAAAGAGAGGACAACACAGTCTACAGTAAACAGTCTCCATGATAGGAGGAGGAGTTTGTGTTTGGTTATTCAGAATTTTCGAGAAACTCTATTCAAACTTTAAAATGTTAGGGTAGTATTCAAATTTCAAATCAAATCACATTAATACTTTTTAAAATATATAAGCCATCTTTGAGGCTTAAAGCCCTTCTGACATTTTTACATTAGTGTGTTTTGGATAGAATGTACAGACTCAGAGTTGGGGATCCAATTGACAGAGTGATGAGCAGCATATGCACATTTATTTTTACACTCTCATACATTTATTTTAAATCAAAATGTAGGTAATGTTGTGTCCTTTCTAACGATACAAACAGAGCCAAAAGTTTAAGTCCGGTGAACTCCATGGTTACATGTCTGCGACTGGCACAAATATTCCTAGATTTTGGTCAAAAAAATGTAGGGATAAAAATGCACAATGTTGTACAATGTGCCTTTCTAACAATGTACTTAGGGAGGCAAACAGACTTTCACATGAGGCACAGTGAGCTTCCAAGTGAACACTGCCACACTGCCTCCTGTATTAAATCATACAAGAAATACCAGGAGGAGTACAGAAACAGGCCCTTATCATAGATATCATTTGGTTATTAAAAAGTCAGTCTCCCATTCATTGTCTATGAAGCAGCTCCACACTAAAAACACATCTCTTTTGACTGCACCTTGACTAAGAAGATGATGGTTACAAAACAAGCTCTTACATGTTGCCCTTGCATGTGGCACTTTGTAATCACTTTGTGATTCTTTCTGTTCTGAGTTTGTACCTTCACGGTTGAATACATTTACTAGAAGTTGCTTTGGAGAAAAGCGTCAGCTAAATGAAATGTAATGTGATGTAACATCACAAGTTTGAGACTCCATTGTCTGGTTTCTGGCTTTCTGAGAGAGCAGCTCATTTTTACAAAGTGATTGAACTTCTTTTCAGCATTTTTGGCTATTTTCTTATACTTTTGACACTTTTTAAAACAGTTTTGACAATTTTTTCAATGTTTTGTTTTAAATTCATGGTCAATAAACCTAATTTATGACATTATACCTCATTTTTGAGTTAAAAAGGCAGAAATTATGAATGATTTTGACTAACAGTTAAGATCAAAGGATGTTGACTGGATCACAGACTGCTTTATGTCAAAGCTTAGTCAGGATACTGTTTTAAAACTGTTTAAACATGTTTTTCAAATGTTATAAAAATTGAATAAAACACCCCAAATCCAAGAAAGTAATCATTCATTTTACCTGCAAAGAACATGCATGCATCCATGTTATATTGGGCATTTTGGTTGAAAGAAACCCATATTTCTGATATAAAAAACTTTGAAAACGGGTCAAATTTGACCCAAGGACAACACAAGGGTTAATTTAGGTGGTGTTATTCTTATATTTTCTACATGTTTAACTCTAATTTTGCTTGTTTATCTTTTCTTTTCTCTTTAAATAATGTTTTTAATTCCTCTTTAATGTTTTATTTAAAGTATTTAGGATTGCCTTGTCGTTGAAATAATAATAATAATAATAAAGAAATATATATATATATATATATATATATATATATATATATATATATATATATATATATATACAGTACAGGCCAAAAGTTTGGACACACCTTCTCATTCAATGTGTTTCTTTATTTTCATGACTATTTACATTGTAGATTCTCACTGAAGGCATCAAAACTATGAATGAACACATATGGAATTATGTACTTAACAAAAAAGTGTGAAATAACTGAAAACATGTCTTATATTTTAGATTCGTCAAAGTAGCCACCCTTTGCTTTTTTTGATAACTCTGCAAACCCTTGGTGTTCTCTCAATGAGCTTCATGAGGTAGTCACCTGAAATGGTTTTACCTTCACAGGTGTGCTTTGTCAGGGTTAATTAGTGGAATTATTTCCCTTATTAATAAAAAAAAAGCAAAGCGTGGCTACTTTGAAGAATCTAAAATATAAGACATGTTTTCAGTTATTTCACACTTTTTTGTGAAGTACATAATTCCATATGTGTTCATTCATAGTTTTGATGCCTTCAGTGAGAATCTACAATGTAAATAGTCATGAAAATAAAGAAAAAAACGCATTGAATGAGAAGGTGTGTTCAAACTTTTGGCCTGTACTATATATATATATATATATATATATATATATATATATATATATATATATATATATATAAAGTTGATTTGCCTTTTGCCTAGTTGTCTCTAGTATTTGATTAAACATTAAATATTTTCTCTATTCATTTTCCTCCTATTCATTGTCCTCAGTGTAGCTTCAACCTGAAAACACGACATTTCAAATAAAATAAAAGCTTTGTAACTTCTTTTTAGAATGTGTCACCTTTTTTCCATATTAACATTTATAATATTGATTTCTGATTGGCATGTTTGCATATAGGCCTTCATGTCATGTCAGTGAGATGAGGGGGTTTCTGGGTTATTTTACCTCGGCCCAGGAAGAGGACACCAGCAGCAGGGTCACGAGAGACCAGGAGAAAACCAACATGGCTGCAACAGACCTGACAGAACCAAGAGAGGATGAAGGAGATGAAGTGAAAACATAATTCACACTGAGGAAACACATATAATAAAAGTTAGTTTTTTAAAAGCATGTTATCATCACAAATATATAATCCATATTACTCTGAATGCAAAATGCCAATGTCCCATGCAGACTCAGGCTTTAAATGTCACCAAAGTCCCTGGCACTGTGTGTATGAATGATTAAGTGTGCAGACGGTGTTGTTACCTGAAAGACCGAAGAGACAAGTGTCTCGCTGTTACCAAGTGAGAGTTTTTATACTGGTCACGTATTCCAAGAACTAACGAACAAATTGTACAAACAGAGCCGCACACCTTTATCACTGTTAATGGAAAATCTTGAGTCCTTGCAACCTGTGGGAAACATTGCATCTGTCCCGTGTGTGTGTGTGTGTGTGTGTGTGTGTGTGTGTGTGTGTGTGACACAGCATTTTTCTGTGCAACTACAAAAATAGTCTTAAATCTCTTATGCAATTCAGTGAAGGCTATGGACAAGTCAATAAAATACATGGCCACTCAAACATTACACATACAGTATGAGGTTTTTGAAATGTTCATTCTGTTATAACAGCCTCACCAGATGTCAGAGCCTTCATGCCACATTTAGCCTTTATGCTATACTCACTTTTAACTATCACACATTTCATCACCCATACACTTTCACTGTTAAATTGAATGCAGTATAGAGGTGGATGAATAAAGTCTTTGTCATCATTTATTTTTGTTTTGTTTTGTCACCATTTTGTGTACTTTTTAATTTAAAGTGAATGAGTGCTGTACGACTGCTGGCTGTTTCTATGTTAGTGTTATGTCACCTGACTAGGGACTGCAGATGAAAAATAGGTATTTTTACTAATTCTGGCACATTTACATGGTGTTTTTTATACAACAATGTTCATAAATATGCATGGTCCCTATCAAATAAACCCATATATATACAGTACAGGCCGAAAGTTTGGACACACCTTCTCATTCAATGTGTTTCCTTTTTATTTTCATGACTATTTACATTGTAGATTCTCACTGAAGGCATCAAAACTATGAATGAACACATGTGGAATTATGTACTTAACAAAAAAGTGTGAAATAACTGAAAACATGTCTTATATTTTAGATTCTTCAAAGTAGCCACCCTTTGCTTTTTTATTAATAAGGGAAAAATTCCACTAATGAACCCTGACAAAGCACACCTGTGAAGGTAAAACCATTTCAGGTGACTACCTCATGAAGCTCATTGAGAGAACACCAAGGGTTTGCAGAGTTACCAAAAAAAGCAAAGGGTGGCTACTTTGAAGAATCTAAAATATAAGACATGTTTTCAGTTATTTCACACTTTTTTGTTAAGTACATAATTCCACATGTGTTCATTCATAGTTGTGATGCCTTCAGTGAGAATCTACAATGTAAATAGTCATGAAAATAAAGAAACACATTGAATGGGAAGGTGTGTCCAAACTTTTGGCCTGTACTGTATATATATATATATATATATATATATATATATATATATATATATATATATATATATATATATATATATATATATATATTTTTTAGATCTTTTACTGCATTAAAAGTACCATACCACACTGTGAAGTAAAAGTCCTACATTGAAAACTTAGTAAAAATGTGTATATATTCTCAGAAATGTACTGAAAGTACTCATCATGCAGAAAAGCTTCCCTGTCAGTGTTTTACTATTATATTTTATGTTTCTGGATTAATATTGCTTTTGCATTAATGTGTATGTTGCATTTTGCTGCTGTAGATTTTTAAAGGCAGGGTTGGTAACTATTTTCAATATACATGTACACTTTTAATTACACCCCGACAGCAATAAATAACTTATGGGCTCTGAAAAAGGAGGGGGAAAGATTAGTCATCTGTTACCGCTGTAATCCTTTAAAAACACCCACCAATAACCGCCTACAATACGAGTCAGAGATTCTGCAAGTCTCAGCAAGAAAACTCAAAAGTTGCCCTGCCACGGAGATCCCCGAGGGCAGGGGGAGGGGTTAGATGGAGCCCCGAGGAGATGCTACTTTCAAATATTGCCAGCTTGTCAACATTATCGACCCTACCTGTAAAGTTGTGTTATTTATACACAATCAACATTTTCTGTACCAGGATGGCCGAGTGGTTAAGGCGTTGGATTTAAGATCCAATGGGTGTATACCCACGTGGGTTCGAACCCCACTCCTGGTAATATGTTTGTGTTTAAGTGCTGTTGCCTCCTTCTGTTTGGCTTATATACATTCTGAGATAAGTCATACAATACATTCATCAAACAGCGAATACTGTAGGCGCTGTATCTGTAATAATAGTAATAAAACATGCCAAAGAGCTAATCCTCAATTTCCCGAACACGTTTGCTCAGAGTGTCTATTTGTTCAACTAGTGTGTGGTACAAAGGTGGTAGATCGACTAGAGATTGCAGGGAAACATGAATCACAGGCAGGCTAAAATGTGTCCGTTGTTAGGACTTCAATGAAAGTGAATGGGATACAGAGTGAATATTCGTGACCAAACAAGTTTTGCCGAATTAAGTGCAATTTGTAGCAGCAAATAGAAGCGTGGATAAGGCATTAGATCTAATGGGCAATTACCTACGTGGTGTTGAACCCCACTATTGGTAACAATAAGTGCTTTGGTTAGTCAGCAACACCGCCATAGAAAAAAACAGCCATGTTTTCAGCTCTGTGACAAAGCATTTTCCAGCTGATCCAAGAGGCTTTTTGAAGACTTTACATATTAAGCTTCAGAAGTAGGAGAATTTTCTCTACACATGAAGAAACACTTCATTCTTTGTGCATGAGGACATTGAGATGTGGAAATACGAAAGGATCTTTCCCAAACTGTTAAGTATCTTCAAATAATAACGCATGTGTAATTACAAAAGGTATATTTTAGGGCGTAAACATCCATCCTATTTAAGTGTCGATGCGTAACTGTATAACAATATTAATCGTGGGATTGCACTCAAGATGCAATAGAAACAATCCCTCCAGGGTTAAAATGCACTTTTGGTGTTTTGTCTTTTATCATGAGAATTATGCACAGCAAGCATTTTTTTCTCAAATCTGTTCACCATAGATTGTTTAGTGCCCTGTAAGCATGAGGGTGTTACCAGGATGGCCGAGTGGTTAAGGCGTTGGGCTTAAGATCCAATGGGCATATGTCCACGTGGGTTCGAGCCCCACTCCTGGTATTGTGTTGTCTTCTTGGAATAGCAAATTGGTTTGTTAACTTAACTGCGTGAGGAGGAGGAAAGTGCCGATAGTTTTAATTAGTATTAATTTAATTGAAAAGTTGAGTAACACCACTTACGTAAAAAAAGATGTGGAATATTTAAAGTTTCTCTTCAAGTCAAGACTGAATTATTTGCTTTAAAAGATTAAAGGTATAGTGGAGGATTTTCTTTTTCCTGGTGGATCATCAAGACTATTGGTCCTCCTGGTTGTCAATCATTCTGGTGATATGTTTACGTAAGGCCGTGGTACGTGCACGTCCCTAGCTTTCAGGTGTATATGTGTGGTGAGCTTGAGCTACGGTTTCAGCCATTCATTGAAGCATTGAAGCTTTTTGGAGAATATTTCACACGCTGGCGTGCGCTAAAAGCACAGGTGGGGCTTCCCACTTATGCCTCAGTCGTGAAGTTTCTACTCCACAGGTAAAGTTTGGCATGCTATTTGGAGAAATCCATTTAAAATCACTGCTAGTAAAGGTTGATGTAAGCTATGATTAGTGATGCTAGCCCTGGCACAAGTCACGCACCGCGCACACACGGTAAACATCTCAATTTGTGAAAAAGTGCAAATCTTCTTTTGGAAAGTAGGCTTGTATGAGCCATGCTGACAGCAACTTGTAAACAATGCACTCTCGTGCACACGTTTAATAGGCGTTCCCTCTCGGGAGCAGGCAGAGTGTTGCGCATGTGCATTTTTTCAAAAAGTACAGAGGGCGGTTCTTTTCTAGAATTCAGGAAAATCCTCCACTATACCTTTAATAATGTAGAAGATGTAGAACATTGTACGGTTTGAATTTATTTTCTAGCTGAAAGTATGAATATGTATAATAAAAGTCAAAAAAACAGTCAAAGTATAGAATCTCGAAAAAAAATGATGAAAATTCATAGTATAGTACAGTATGTTCGAAAAAGTCATAGAAAAAGTCATAGTATAGCATGTCGAAAAAGTAATATAAAAGTTACAGTATAGTATGTCAAAAACCTGATGAACAAAGTCAAAAAGAAGTAGCTCACCTGGTAGAGGGTGTGCCGCATGTAAAGAGGCTCAGTCCTTGTCCCAGTGGCTGCCCTTTAAAAATCAATCTGCGGCCCTTTGCTGCATGTCAATTCCCCTCTCCCTCCCTTTAAATGTCTAAGCTTTCCTATCAAATAAAGGCCTAAAATGCCCAATTGGCATTAAACCATAACAGTCCTTTATGGGCACACCTTTTCTGCACCAGGAAGGACATCACCACCACCAAGGTAAACAAAGACAGAAAATACTGATTAATGTAACAGAAAACCTTACAATGTAGAAAAGAGTGCACTCCATTTAAACCATGTAAAGCTAAAGGAAATAAACGTACAATTATGAATGGTGTGGCTGATTGCACAATAAACTAATGTGTGTACTAAACAGCATGGGGTGAAATTGTGTACCATATTACCATTGCTGGCTGTTGTGTTGTCTTCAATTCGACCATGCACTTGTCATCTTCCCGAGTCAAAACTGAAAATTTTCTGACTTTTGGCGCTGTTTTAATGTTTTTGGCCCCTTCCCCCACCCCCATTTTACACTTCCTTTCACTACCATGTATGAACACCACTAACACCAACTTATTACTAGTTTTACACTTATTTTTGGAATTCATGGTCAATAAACCTTATTTATAGGAAATTATAACTAATCCTGGAGATAAAGAAAGAAATTATGAATTATTCAGACTAATAATAAAAGGAAGGATAATCACTGAAGGGTATATGTCAACGTTCAGTCAGGATACTGTTTTAAAACATTAAGATTTTTCTTTCAAATGCTAAAAGATTGAACAAATTCAATGAAAGAAGAGATCCGTTCTTTTGCCGTACTTGCGATGCACATTGTATGGAATCATCTGTGTTATTTTAGGGTAATTACAATTAGGTAGTAACAAAGAAACCCATATTTCTGAGATAGACATTTGGAAAACAGGTCAAATTTTACCTTAAGACAAAACAAGGGTTAACCCTCCTGTTATCCTTGGGGTCAATTTGACCCCATCCAATGTTTAACATCTCTAAAAAAGTGCTTGACATCATTTTTTTTTGCTTCATATTGAATGACTTTTCCTAATTTAATGGGGACAACTGGGTAAACATAAAATTAACATGATGAAATATTTTCAATGTCCTGTATGCATTATTAAACGCATCGGTGTTCCTTGGGGTCAATTTGACCCCAGGCTGTTTTAGCTGTAAAAAACATAGAAAATATGAACATTTTACACAAATTTGATGAGATTGTTTTGGCTGTTATTGAGGTCACTTTCACATGCAGGTTGTTGCAATTTTCACAATCTTCAATTCCCAAAAATATTGTTCGCACTCTGAGGGAGGGAAGATATTGTTCCCGCACTCTGAGGGAGGGAAAATATGGTTCTCGCAGGGATGGTTTGTATCACATGATACCAGAGGTGGGTAGTAACGAGTTACATTTACTCCGTTACATTTACTTGAGTAAGTTTTTGAAAAAATGATACTTCTAGGAGTAGTTTTAAATCTCTATACTTTTTACTTTTACTTGAGTAGATTTGTGAAGAAGAAACTGTACTCTTACTCCGCTACATTAGGCTACAATGAGCTCGTTACTTTTCTTTTTACCTCTTTGGTATTCTACGCGTCATTGTTTTTATCCCCCCGCGTACGCCTCATTTTAATGTTTTATTTTGACAGAGAGAGAGACTTCCGCTAAAGCCTCTACCACGAGACTGTGTTTCACCAATCAAACGTAGTTGTGTAGCCTAGTCTCGTTTCGTCACCATACTCAAACTCAGTGGCGGGATGGGTTAGTTTACAGCCGCAGCAAAACAAAAATGACAATGTCAGAATCAGCCGTCGGCAATGCAGACACAGACGAGGAGGAACACGCCAGAGGCCAGATCAACATGCCCTGGATTTCTTTCAGTTACCCGGCTTCACCTAACCTAACCACCGCGGTCCCGCAAACTGTGTCATGATGGTGGTTATCAACTAGTTCAATCAACCCAGGGTTTCTCAATCCAGTGGCGCGTGTTCACATATTTTACATAAGAAGAGCAAACTATAGCTTAATTCTACATAAATACGAAGAACACAGACACGGTTTTACAGGCAAAACGCAACACAGTCGCTGCTTCCTAAAACAGGACAGCTGGCAAAAAAAAATAGCCGACGCTGTAGATGCGCACAACTCTAGCTATCAATATCACTTCCCCATCAGTCAGGACCAAGATCTGACCATAATTTCACTTGTAGGCCTACTTTCCATAAACTGCCGTTGCTTTAGCCTTTTATTTCAGTTGCAACCCTGGCAGTGGAAGCGATCGTGAGAGCAAATAATATAAAAAAACATAATTCAAACCGCTGTGCGCATTTCACACGGCAAATATACCTATCAGGGAATGTTAACGGCGCTGTCGGTCACTAAATGTTTTCTGTATGAGCACACCCCTCTCTTTTTCTCTCTCCCCCTCTCTCCCCCCTCTCTCTCTCTCTCGCGCACCGAGCTCCACCTGATCTTCTAAGAACGGTGAAGCCGTTATCAGTGGAGTATTGATCTGGTCAGTAGGCGGTGCTTTTACACCAGTTGATCTCTGATCTCCAACTTAACCTGCTCCCGACCAGGTTAGGCGTCGTCCAGCAGTTACCACGGCGATTGAACCCGATAACAAGTGATCCACCTTTGTGAATGAAAGCATGTTTACCTTAGTAAAAGTACCAAACAGCAGCTCCATTACCTTGTTCTAGTTCTGCCTGCAGGGCCTGGTAAAAAAAGTGTAAAGGTTTGGAAATTTGTGTTACTTGTGCTTATTTATTTTTTTATGTATTATTATTTTATTGATTTTATTTTTTAAGTACTTAAATTTACCTGGATTATTTTTAATTTAAGCTATTTTGTAATTAATTAATTAATTTAAATTAATTTAATTGATTGGATGAACTATAATTTGCCTAAATATGATTATTTTGTATTTTTGTCCGTCTGATTGAATGCTTGTGTTAAAAAATAAATCAGACGTTACTCAACAGTTACTCAGTACTTGAGTAGTTTTTTCACCAAGTACTTTTTTACTCTTACTCAAGTAATTGTTTTGATGACTACTTTTTACTTTTACTTGAGTCATATTATTCTGAAGTAACAGTACTTTTACTTGAGTACAATTTTTGGTTACTCTACCCACCTCTGCATGATACACAAGGGAAGGGGCGAACATATAAAAGCTCACACACAGGCACCGCTGCCTTCTAAACCATTTCTCTTGGTGTGCAATATGCTCTCTCTATACACTCACTTTCATTTGAAAATGGCCTGCAAGAAACGCTGTCGGTGAAGTTTTGTCACAGCTCTTTGACACTGAAAGTGACATAGAGAAGAATATGTCAGAGAAAATGAGACTCTTGGGGTTGACCCTTCTGTTGTCTCTCAACTGCCATTACCTTCCAAAAACAGAAAATTATTATGGTCCTTCTCCCCACTTGAACGACAGGGTAGACTTAGTGCTGCTAATGTGATAAAAATGATTCCAGGCCCCACCAGATATGCTGTCAGCCATGTTCAAAAATCAGCATTTGAGCTTTACATGACACCATCAGTTGAAAAAGATATACTTGAGATGACAAATTTAGAGGGAAGTAGTGTGTATGTGGACAGTTGGAAAGATGTGGATGTGACAGACCTCCATGCCTACATTGGGTTGCTCATTTTGGCAGGAGTATACGAGTCAAAAAGTGAAGCAACAGCAAGCCTGTGGAATGCTGAAACTGGAAGGGAAATATTTCCAGCCACTATGTCTCTGAAAATGTTCAATGGTTTCGTGACAAATTGGCAGCAATATGGGATGTATGGGACAAGTGGGTGCAGCGATTACCCTTTCTCTACAATCCAGGCACCCACGTGACTGTTGATGAAGGTCTGGTTGCATTTCTTTTCAATTTAAGTTGAATCAGGGAGATTTTGTAGTGATTTTCATGTTTCAATAATCACGTAATAGGTATTCTGGATGTGTGTGTGTATGTGTGTGTGTGTGTAGGGGGGGGTAGGTGCTGTCAACATTTTCTAGTTGCCAGTTTAGGCTATCAACATAAAAATTTGGTAAATGTTTTTTAATTACCAACATTTTCTGGAGGTTTAAAATCCTGGGGTCAAATTGACCCCAAGGATAACGGATGTTAGTAAATTTGAGGATAACAGGCGGGTTGGAAAGAATCTGAATACTTCTTGTTGTGCCATGAGTCTGTCAAAAATTCCGTACTGTCCTGATTCGTGTAAAATGTCCTCTCCAGCATTTCTCACTATCCTCCCACGCGCTTAAATCTTATCTTTGAGAGCTGACAGAGTCTGAGTTTGACACATCTGTCACTCTTTCTGAGAGAAAGAAAGAAAAACATGCTCCTCTACTCTTATCAGTGTGGGACATTCAGCACACTGCTGTCAGCGTGAACCCACCCACAGCAGGAAACTGTGACAAGGCCAGTCATTCAAATGTGGAGTGGTGTTCATTCCACCCACAGCTAACATTCAATTCAATTCAATTTCATTCATAGCAGGGGTCTTCAACGTTTTTTAAGCAAAGGACCCCTTAACTGAGAGTGAGAACGAGCAGGTACCCCCTACTACTAATATTGTATAAAATTAAGTTGTATAATAAACTAGGCCTACAGTAACGTTTGGGCGGCCTAAAGCCTTTACACATACCTGTTTAGTGCATAGAATACAAAGCTATTAATATTTGTTGGTATGTTTTAATCAATCATGTTATAATGTTAAACATACATGTGGCAGAGTGAATCCTTAGGATGAACTGGATGTGTGGATGAGTACCTTAGTGATTGCCTTAACTATTGGCCAGTAAGCCTATCATCAATATTTGCTTTTTTTCCACAAATATAGATCGATAGATACAGTATATAGAAGATACTTTATTCATCCCCATGGGGAAATTCAAGTGTCCAGCAGCTCATACATAAACACACATTCCTATACACCACGCAGTTCCCCATAATTAATAAATAAATACACTGCGAATGCATACACAAGAGAGTTAAAAACAGAATAAAAGCAGCATAATTATATTATATCTGGGTTAAGGGTTAGTGGGAATTAAGGGGGAGGGGGGGGGGGGGGGGTGTCATTTGTTGTTGTTAAATAGCCTGATGCCTGTGGGGACAAAGGATCTCCTGAACCTCTCTGTCCTACAGTGCAGCGAGAGCAGTCGCTCACTGTAACTGCTCCTCTGTCCAGCCAGGACGTTGTAGAGGGCGGGGTTGTCATTACCCATTATGGAGTGCAGTTTGTTGCATGCACGCCCCTCTACTACAGTTCTCAGTGAGTCCAGTCTTCTGCCCAGCACTGAGCTGGCCTTTCTGACCAGCTTATCGAGACGTCTGCTGTTCTTGTCTGTCATGTTGCCACTCCAACAAACCACACCATAAAACAGGACACTCGCCATCACAGTCTGATAAAACATGAGCAGCAGATCGCTAGTAATGTCAAAAGATCTGAGCCTCCTGAGAAAGAAGAGACGGCTCTGTCCCTTTTTATACAGAGCATCTGTATTAGCGGACCAGTCAAGCTTACTGTCCAAGAGTACACCCAAGTACTTGTAGGTCTGCACAACCTCAATGGCCTCCCCCTTTATGCAGAACGGCTGACAGGTTGGCTTTGACTTCCTAAAATCCACCACCATCTCTTTAGTCTTGGTGGTGTTCAGGAGGAGACTGTTCTTATTGCTCCAGTAACAGTGTGTGTATGAACCCTCACACGATTTTATATTTCTTCAATTAAAAATAAATAATAATTTCAATTAATTTGTGTCATTGTAGTGGATAGACAAAGACAACAACTTGTCTAGATTTGCAAACTGTTCACACACAAAATAGCGAGTCAACTACAGCTGTTTGCTTGTGTTCTGTTAAAGAAAAAATTCACCATTTTGTGAAATACACATCTGGAGTCAGGACATGGTTAGCCTAGCTTAGCATAAAGACTGAAAACACAGGGCGAAACAGATGTCCACAGTTTACACGCCTACCAACTCACTGATAAACACATTTGATGTGTCTCACTGTCTCCGAGAAGCTACACACAGTCACTGTAAGAAATAGTTCCAGCACATACAGTAGTTGGTCCTAAAACCACACATAATTCTGTTTAGCTGAATTTGTGTGTAAAAGCAGGGCCAAAAGTCATACTGTGTGTGTTTGCATGTGTAACTTTGATGTCACACACAGTGTGGGAATTTGGAGCACTGAGCTTGCCAAATTTTTCAGCACTTCTATTTTTCTCAGTCTTTGTGTAACTTCATTTGTGCACTGCACACATACACATCATAATTCCTTCCTACATTTTGTGTGATTTACAGTTACAGACGTTGGAATTATTTGTGAACATTGTTTCACAAACTCAAAAACTCAAACTGTTATTCATGTTTTTTGAGCCAATTTCATTAGTAGATTTCTGTATACGGTTGTACACATTTAGATGTTGTTGTACACGTTCCCAAATCTCCGAATGCTATTGGCCCCATATTTATTGTGAGTGTTGTAGTATGTGACTGTGTCCAGTGGAGGGCAGTGGTCCTTTCTGAATGTGTCCATACTGAGGTTCTCAGATCCAGATCCAGAAAACTTTATTAATCCCCAATCAGTCCAGAGATGATATCAGCTCCTGCAGTGTAACCTGTATGTTCATATTGTACTTACAAAATATTGCTCAAATTATTGAGTTTAAAATATATATATGATATACAACCATTTATGATTAATATTAATTTGGAAGTAGCTGACTGACTGACAGACTGAGACTACAACTACAACTCTCCACAGTCTCCATAGTGCTGATATGCATACTCAAATTATATTTAGCACTCATATAAACCTGATCATGACATTACAAAATATGTCTGAACAAATTATTTTTTTTATTAATCTGGCATTAATATTGGTTTCAATAGTCATATTTGCCAGCTGCAACAGGGACGCTGGTATTGTTTTCAACATGTTAATCAGTGTGTGTGTGTGTGTGTGTGTGTGTGTGTGTGTGTGTGTGTGTGTGTGTGTGTGTGTGTGTGTGTCATCATGGCAAAATGTGTTCCTTTTTTTTAACAATGTTTTGTAATTACATTTTTAAAAGGATTTTTAATCTCAATGAGTCTTTACTCATGGTTAAATAAGTGGCAAATTAAATTTAAAAAAGAGTGTTATGATGGAGCATTACTGACATTTGTGTTATTTATGTTTGATATATATATTTCTTTTTGACAATATGCCAGTATTTGAGAGCCTTACTAATACATTAACAATTAAGGCCAATAAGCCACTGCTCAATGTTTATACATTTCAAAATAAATGGAAGTTATTTTGTGCCTTTTCTTTTGTATTCCTTGTTGTACCAAAAACATACCTAACGTGACCCCAAAACCGAGGTACACCCCCAACCAGGAATTTTGTGTATAAAAACATAAAGTTGAACCGTATCATATTGTCATATGGAAAAAAAAGGTAATACTGCAAATGTGTGCTTGCATGGCTACATGTACTGAGTGTGGCTACTGTTGATGTATCTCTGTACTAATGTCTTGCTGCTTTCTGTTGCTCTGCATGTATTATATTGAGAAAGCTTCTGTCTTTATGGTGCCTTGTTGTTTTCTGTTTATATTTTTTTAAGGAAATGTTTTGGGCATTTTAGGCCTTTATTAGATAGGAGAGCTCAAGATAGGAAAGTGGTAGAAAGAGGGGGAATGACATGCAGGAAAGGGAGGAATCAAACCCACGGCCGCTGTGGCAAGTACTGAGCCTCTGTACATGGGAGCAGAGCAATGAAGAAGGTAGGAGCTCCGAACACACCTTACTTTTTTAAGAATGACTTCAGTGCCGTTCTTTGTTCTTTTCTTAAAGAAAAGCTAACTCCAAGTCTTCCAGAGTCATGGCCAAAGTGAACTCGAAAGACCGCTGTTCCCAGCAGCAGCAGCCATAAACCCGCCCACCGACTCTATACACAATGTGATTGGCCAGGCAAAAATTTGGGTTTTTCAAGCTCGCAAGCCAACAGAGAGTTGCTAGACCCTACCTGGCTGCAAATCACATTTGCTGCCGCTAGGGTGCGTCTAGATTTCTAGGCTGGATTAATGCGTGTTGTCCTTATAAATAAATAAATTAAATGACAAGTGATTGCAAATTTTGATCTCTTACGTGACACTCCACAGACATTTGACCTTCCTCTTGTGACTGTATGGTGGATAGTATTAACAGTACATTCGGGTCAACCCTTGACACAGTGACTCAACTAAAACTGAAAAAGACGACTTTCAATGCGACACCTCCCTGGAGAAACGATGAAATTAAACAATTGAAGAGAAACTGTCAAACAGCTGACATACAAAGCCTAGTAAGAACTAGTAATCTACTACATACTCAGAAAATAAAATACATTCACGACCAGATAAGAGAAAGTCACGCAATGTTCAACTTCCATCTGGGTCTGGTTTATAAAACTACCAGATTCTCTAAAAATAGAAATATTTGAGTGAGGTTTTGATTGTTTGAACATGAGGATTTTCTGACCAAAAAAGTTAGGTTATGTATGGAGACAGTAATGAGTCAGTGGAGTCAGCGTTTCATTCCAGTCAAAGTAACTTTATTGAATGATCATTGGCTGTTGTGCTGATGAGTTCAGGGCTGCAGCTTCTGTTGGTCAGGGAGCCTCTGATCGTCTGTCAGCACATCTGAAAACGCTTCTTCTGTAACAGTGAAACAGCACAGAGGGGGATTAGGTCCAAACTCAATGTTGAATACATGTGTATACGTATATTTATTTTTCATAATATGCACATGTGGACACTCACAGCACTTGTAGAGAGTGTTGAGCCTGGCAATGTCGTTGCGACTCATCTCCTTGGCGTTTCCAAAGGACACGTTGGCGTTGGGAATGGGGACCATTGTGGGCTGGTTGTTCTTGGAGAAGGCGTACCTGCAAGAGGACATGGAGCAGTTAGACTGGAGCACAGCACATCCTGGGAAACTTACTGTCGGTGTCATTTTGGATTCAGACTTCACATTCATCCCACACGTGAATAAAGTTGTCGGGACCATGTCAAAATCAAAAACATATTGTCACAGCCTGGCCTCGAAAAGGTAGTTCATGCTAAGCGCCGGACACAATGACGGAGCCGCTGCAAAATAGCCTTGGGAAGGAACCTGTTTTGGTGGATATAATTCTACTTCTTCTTATTATTATTATTATTATTATTATTATTATTATTATTATCATGCACACACAACACAGAAGTGAAGTCAGCTTTTCTTACTTGTGGTACTGCATGACAGAGTTGTAATCGTAGGGAGTGCCCTGGTTCAGGGTGGCGATCTTATTGAAGTTGTGCTCCATTCCTAAAAAGAAAAAAAAAAATGAATAAAGTTAAGTTTAAAGTTACATTTGTTTGGTTTGACTTCCCTTTGTCTCTGGACAGAAAGGAGTCCAGCAGCTGGAGAAAGATCCCAATAATCTGCAGAGCTCCGTGGTTTGGTGCTGATGGTTTTATGTTCAGAGAAGTGCAGTCACACAGTGAGCTTCTGTTTCATGAAGGATCAGGGATTTGCTAAAACGTGGTGTTTCCCCCTGGCAGTGTGATGTTCAGGCTCTTTTTTTCCACTAGGAGGCACCAGGGACCCACCATACTTATATTGCAAACAAGATGCGAAGAGACATTTCAATTATACCCATATGAAGCAAAAATTTCTGAAACATTTACATTTTTTTAGGGGAAATAATGTTTTTCTTACATGTTTAAAATGAATACACAGACATGATGGATGTAAGTATCTCTCTTTTGAGGAGCAGTGAAGCCTGATGGTCATGATGAGAACAAGGATTTGGGAACTGTTGCAACGTGTTAGGACAGAGTCATTGATCAGTTCTCATGTAGCACACAGGCTGCTGGGGCCATGCTAGGTACAACTTCCTCTCAAAAGCACAGGAGTACAAACAGAGATTAAAGCAGTTTCTAATCTTAAACAACATTTTTCAAGTAGCTACATAGCTTTTTAAACTCACTAAGAAATTTGAAAGTGCCATTTGCAGTTAGCCCTCCTTAAAGAGTGACAGAATGTGGTTCATTGGAATAAACACAGCACATGAGTTGAAAAAAAGCAGAACTGTCTAATATTACCAAGCGTGCCTGTCTGTAAAGCAATGGTATAATAATTTGTAATGTGGGACACAATGTTCTATAAGTTTTATTTTATTTTAGTTTTGACTTTTCGATTTTCAGTTTAGTTGTGCTTAGTTCCCATATACATACAAAATACATTGTTGGAGAATGGCTTTGATTTTTAATGTTTAATCATTGTGCAACTTTAATGTCCGATGTAACACACAGCGCGGTCTCATGTCAGGTCCGTTCAGTTTCGGTTGTTCAATGTCACGACATTTGATGGAAATTTATGCTTTATTCCCTTTTAATTCAGTAGTTAAATATTTTTGTCAATCCTGTCAACAGTGGTGGTTTTGGTGGGGGGGGCAAGGGTGGCCAGTGCACCTGTAAAATTAAGTCTGGACCCCCGCATGGCCCCGCTAACTGTGGCAAATATTTTCATACATTCACACACCCCACCTTTATCCCCAAAGAGGGAATATTATGTGCAGTGATAAATAAAATGTAGGTTAACACTGATGATTATGACAGATAATTATTCTCGTGTTTATTGTTATATGAGTAGTGTTAGTCTTTTGTAAAACCAAACCTATGGAGGGTTAGTAGTATGTAACACACCTCTAAAATTGCATGTGGCCCCAGCCTGGCGCATCCATTTTAAATGGTCTAAAAATCTTATGAGTGTGTCTTATTTGATTGTACTTGTCTGCAGTTTACTGGGTTTCCTCTGAAACCAGTCTGAATAATAACCAGCTCCCTTACCAGACTGAACGTTTTGCAGCATGACCCTGATGTGGTTGTCCCTGTCAGAGCGGGTCTGTTCATGGTTGAAGCCCAGAGCGTGGAGCAGCTCGTGCTGCACCGTGCCATGGTAAAGGCATCCACTCCGGGCCAGAGACACCACCTGCTTCCCACCACGACGGCCAACGAAGGAGTAGCAGCTGGACAGGAGCACAGAGGAGTTGAAGAACACTGAAGTGTGAGCAAAGCTTTCAACTCAAAGTCTTCTATAACATCACTTTCTTACCCATTCTGGGACTCGATGCTCAGCCAGTCGCGGTCGTTGCTTTGGGTGGGCCTGAAGCGGATGCAGGAGAAGGAAGAGAAGGACTCCAGTCCCCGGATGATGATGGCCTTCTCCCGGTCGGCTGCCAGGACCACAGCACACAATATTTAGCTTCTTACCATCCCATAGCACACAGCATTTAGCTTCTTGGCATCCCACAGCACACAACATTTAGCTTCTAGCCATCCCACAGCACACAACATTTAGCTTCTAGCCATCCCACAGCACACAATATTTAGCTGCTTACCATTCCACAGCACACAACATTTTGCTTCTTAGCATCCCACAGCACACAATTTCATGTTACCATCACATAGCACACAACATAGCTTCTTACCATCCCATATCACACAACATTTAGCCTTTTAGCATCCCACAGCACACATTTAGCTTCTCTTCATCCCACAGCACAAATTTAGCTTAGCTATTTCCATACCACAGCACAAATCATTTAATTTATTAATATCCCACAGCACACGACATTTAACTTTATACCATACCACAGCAAACAACATTTAGGTTTAGCTTCTTAGCATCCAACGGCACATAACATTTAGTTTCTTAGCATCCCACAGTCACACATTTAGCTTCTTACCATCCCATAGCACACAATATTTAGCTTCTTAGCATGCCACAGCACGAGGAACAACACAGTAACATACTGGCCCCAATTATTTGACTACTTTTCTTTTTTTTGGAAATTACATTTGAAAAAGGAAATCCTATTATTAATAACAGTAGTTATTCTTTTAGAATGGAGTGTAGTTTCTTTAAACTACACTATTTACTGTCTATTTAAAGTGATGTAGAGTCAGTCAGCCCTAGCTAAAAGTTTTTAGTGAGCTCATGTAACATGTTTTGTTGCTTCAGAGGAAGAAATAAATGACTGATGAGTGACTCAGCGGCTCTAAATTATTGCTTTTTTGAATCCTTACTGTGTTCGATTTGACTGTTGCACTGGGGCTCCAGCCCCGAATGTTTTCTCCAATTGCCTAAATCTTTGAGGTTTCTAAAATACGTCAACTGTTTAATGCTACTACTATTACGACTACTATTACTACTAGCTATTCACTAAAGAAATCTAATATAAGCAAATGTTCTTTTGGGGATCCTTGATTTACAGTTAGAGCAGCCCGGATTATTTTGGGATGAATTCAAATATAGCAGATTTATCAGCTAAACACTAATGTGTGAACTCTACTCCAGCAGTGTGTAAAAAAAAAGGTTTCAAGATGAGTAATGCTGTTTACGCCAAATTCATACGCTACCTATGTAGCCTAACAAATAAAAATAGGAACATCAGACAATGTTTTCCTGTGGCATGAGTGAAAATGAAAAAATCTGGTTTCAGAATGATGAAGACAAGTGGAGAACAGTTAGATACAAAAAAAGATGTTGGCTCTACAGGATGATTTCTTGTCTTTGGGTATCATGTTTTTCTCAAATGATGTACAGATTTTTAGGCATTCTATTATCTGAAATGGCTTGAAAAAAAAAGTGCAAATAGCTGCCCCCAGACCACTCCAGGTTTGGGCTGAGCCCGAATGTTTACAGCTTCTGGCTCAACTATTGCTATTGATGGCTTTACTTTAACAGTGAGCAGCAAACAGGCCGCTGACTGTTTGATTCTGGTATATGAACAGTTTGTTCTCACTCTCAAACCTTTTTTCAAAGTTGTTGCTACAACAGG
Organism: Perca schrenkii; assembly: GCA_025617405.1. Classification (NCBI taxonomy): domain Eukaryota; kingdom Metazoa; phylum Chordata; class Actinopteri; order Perciformes; family Percidae; genus Perca; species Perca schrenkii. Next base: position 6,111,994 of record CM046787.1, read on the forward strand.
CTGCATTAAATGAGGATGTCTGCTGTATATGGACAGAGCATATGCGTGAGATGTGTGTGAAACTTACAGAAGTGGTTGGTGATGTAATAAGGAACGTAGACCTTCCCGTCAGTGTATTTGCCCCACATGCAACCCCGGCTGGTGCAGGGGTCGGCGTTTCTCTCGTCCTCGCTGCCGATGGCGATGTCTCCTCCAGTCAGGATGGGGTCATTGTCAGAACGGACTGAAACACATCACACACACACACACACACACACACACACACACACACACACACTCAGAAACATGTTGAACTGCTACTGATAGAACAAGGAAATATGAAGAGGAACACGGTGGCTCCAGCGGCTCACACTCACTCAGATTACTGTTGGCTCTCTCCAGAAGTTCAGAGACAGAAAGCTCCGCTGAGTCATCCTCTGCACAGCAACAACAACACCATTTCACTTTGTGTAAAAATACAGCAGTCACAGCACAATAGGTCTGATCATTAGAACAGATTACATACCTGCCTGCAGGTTCAGCGTGGGATTAGAGGGGGAAAAAAAAACAAACACGTTAGAGATAGATTGAAAGAAATGACTTGAAATGACAGCTAAAAGTTTACAGAATAATCCTTTTTCAGCCAAAAAAACAAATTCTGTGATTTAAAGTAGCAAAGCACAAAAAGAGTTCAGCATCGTGGAACCTAAAATATTGTGTATGTTAGGGTTAGGGTTGTCATCCAAGCTGTATCATCATCTATGAGAAATTATCAAAATAGTACTAAAGAAATGTGCTTTAAAAAAATATCTGCTCTGTATCACATGAGAAAAGATTAGTTTCTCCTTGCAATGTTCTTTAAATATCTTATACAAGATTTGGCAGCCCTTCCCAGTATCAGAGGTGGGTAGAGTAGCCAAAAATTGTACTCAAGTAAAAGTACTGTTACTTCAGAATAATATGACTCAAGTAAAAGTAAAAAGTAGTCATCAAAATAATTACTTGAGTAAGAGTAAAAAAGTACTTGGTGAAAAAACTACTCAAGTACTGAGTAACTGTTGAGTAACGTCTGATTTATTTTTAACACAAGCATTCAATCAGACGGACAAAAATACAAAATAATCATATTTAGTCAAATTATAGTTCATCCAATCAATTAAATTAATTTAAATTAATGAATTAATTATAAAATAGCTTAAATTAAAATAATCCAGGTAAATTCAAGTACTTAAAAAATAATATCAATAAAATAATAATACATAAAAAATAAATAAGCACAAGTAACACAAATTTCCAAACCTTTACACTTTTTTTACCAGGCCCTGCAGGCAGAACTAGAACAAGGTAATGGAGCTGCTGTTTGGTACTTTTACTAAGGTAAACATGCTTTCATTCACAAAGGTGGATCACTTGTTCAATCGCCGTGGTAACTTATGCTGGACGCCTAACCTGGTCGGGAGCAGGTTAAGTTGGAGATCAGAGATCAACAGGTGTGAAAGCACCGCCTACTGACCAATCAATACTCCACTGATAACGGCTTCACCGTTCTTAGAAGATCAGGTGGAGCTCGGTGCGCGGAGAGAGAGGGAGAGAGGGGGAGAGAGGGGGAGAGAGAAAAAGAGAGGGGTGTGCTCATACAAAAAATATTTAGAGACCGACAGCCCCGTTAACATTCCCTGATGTCGATATTTGCAGTGTGTAATGCGCACAGCGGTTTTATGTTTTTTATATTTTTTATTTGCTCTCACGATCGCTCTCACTGCCATGGTTGCAACTGAAATAAAAGGCTAAAGCAACGACAGTTTATGGAAAGTACAAGTGTAATTATGGTCAGATATTGTGCCTGACTGATGGGGAAGTGATATTGATACGAGTTGTGCGCATCTACAGCGTCGGCAATTTCTTTTTTTGTGTGCCAGCTTTCCTTCCCGTTTTAGGAAGAAGCCACTGTATTGCGTTTTGCCTGTAAAACCATGTATGTGTTCATTTTTATGTAGAATTATAGTTTGCTCTTCTTATGTAAAATATGTGGCTATTGTTGGTCATGTTGTGCAAACATCACCTCTTGTGAACAGGCGCCGCTGGATCGGGAAACCCTGGGTTGGTTGAACTAGTTGATAACCAGCGTCATGACACAGTTTATGCGGGACCGCGGTGGTTAGGTTAGGTGAAGCCGGGTAACTGAAATAAATCCAGGGCATGTTGATCTTGCTTCGTAGTACAGGGCGCGGTTCCTCCTCGTCTGTGACGTTTCTGACATTGCCATTTTTGTTTTGCTGCGACTGTAAAAGCTAACCCATCCCGCTGCTAGGTTTGAGGAAGGTGACGAGACTGCACAACTACGTTTGATTGGGTGAAACACAGTGACGTGGTAGAGGCTTTAGCGGAAGTCTCTCTCTCTCTGTCAAAATAAAACATTAAAATGAGGCGTACGCAGGGGGATAAAAACAATGACGCGTAGAATACCAAAGAGGTAAAAAGAAAAGTAACGAGCTCATTGTAGCCTAATGTAGCGGAGTAAGAGTACAGTTTCTTCTTCACAAATCTACTCAAGTAAAAGTAAAAAGTATAGTGATTTAAAACTACTCCTAGAAGTATCATTTTTTCAAAAACTTACTCAAGTAAATGTAACGGAGTAAATGTAACTCGTTACTACCCACCTCTGCCCAGTATACATCGACTCTCTGACTATACATGCAGAAACTGATAACTAACTTTAATAACGTTTTTATTTTTTAAATTTTTTTTATATATGTCTTATTCTTCTTTTTGCTTGTTTTCTGTCTCCACTCTTTCTTATTTCTAAGCTCTAGAGGGAATTATGATGAGCCTTACTGGCACATCCAGCATTTCTTCTGTGCAGGTACGTTAGGAAATATCACAGACATCTCGCACACTGCTCTTGCTCCAGCATCACCATTTATTAAAGAAAACTAATGTTTCGGGCCCTTTGGACCTTCGTCAGGAGTATTATAATACTTAATTATTAAATATTTATTACTTTATAATATATTTACAATACTCTTGACGAAAATCTGAAGGGACAGAAACATTTTCTTTAATAAATGGTGATGCTGCAGCAAGGGCAGTGTGCAAGATTTTCCTTTTTTCCATGTTTGTGACCATGACAGGCGAGGTTAAACATGCATTCTATAACACCTAGAAGTGTTGTGTTGCAACATGACGAATGACCAGATGTCACACTGTGCTGTCATTGTTGATTGTTCCTTTTTCACTATGGTCCTACCCAGGGATGTAGTGGAGGCTAAACGCACGTAAACGCCGTTTGCGCACCTCACAAAATTCGGAAATAGCATTTACCCACCTCCAAAGTGCGTTTATCCACCTCTAAATTGCGTGTATCCACCTCTAGCCTATAGTTCCCAAGCCATTTTAAATTAAGCTTATGTAGTTTTAGTTTCAAATTGTTCTATATTAGTTTCATAAGTTGTTAAATCTAAGACGAAATATTTCATATTGCGCTGCATTACTGTCAGTGTTGACCAATCTCTTGCGGTGTTTGGTGTTTCTGCCCCTAACGTCGCCTTCCAGGCAGCGATGCCTGGAAGGCACTAGGATTAGGAAATGGTTAGGTGCCTTGAAGTCATGGGGCGTTTCTCAATACCAAGAATGCAAACTACGGACTTGTGTTCTTGGGGAGAACGTTCTTGCTGGTTGTTCTTGGAAGAATTAACTCACAAGTTCACAAGTACAGAAAACGCTGTTAACAGTTTGAGACGATGCGTTCTTCCTGTTATTGCTCAACACTCCCAGCACAGAGGCTACCTGCAGGGCTCCAAAATAACACATAGATATAAAAACCACAACAATATAACCACTTTATATTAAAACAATCTCCGGACAAGAAAACCTCATAATGCTACAACTATTGCAATAATATTGAAAAATAAAGCTAATTGAGCTTTAATTTTATTGTTTATGGTTTAGCTCAAACACCCCTTACTTATTCAAAAGACTGGAACGCGATCCCTACTATTATTAGCATATAAGTTTAAGTCAGTTTAAATTAAACAAATAAATAGGCATATGCACTGGTGTGTCCTATGTGTTCCTATTAGTATTATGTGGAATTATCATTTCTATATTATTGTAGTGCACTGTATATGCCCAGGGAGATGGAAATTAGAAATTCAAATTACTAAGGTTGGTGTCTCCCCTTTGGTCTACATAACATGTCATAGCATGTTACCACTTTATGTACAACTGTTCATTTATTATAAAGACTGAAACTCAACTTCTAATAAATCAGAAAACAAATACACCAAAAATATGAAATAACTACAAAATATAATATAGGCTATAGCATATGGCCTAATTTAAACAAGTCTGCCGAAAAGAAACGGGTGTATCTCATAGACTACGGTAATAATATACAGTCTATCTATGGTATATCTCTCCTCTGTGTGTGTGTGTGTGTGTGTGTGCTTGTTGAGTTTAACTCCGAAAAGACAGTTAACCACATGTGTTGTGGTATTTACACAAACGATCCGAAACGGCGAAATAAAAGCCTCTTATTTACGGGACCGGTCTAAAAGACCTCCGGGGTCCTACAGCGGGATCTCCGAGTGTGACTGTCCGAGCGCCGAGCAAGCGGCCCCGGCAGGCGCAAGCTGGCAGCCGCATCATTTTATGGAGCTCCGAAAACTCCGAAAACTTTGGAGCAAATTGTCAATTCGGCAAAGATTTTCGCAAGACTGCCTATATTCGAAATATAAACCTTTCATTTCTCGCCTAAAATGCTGTCAGAAGTGAATTTAGTGATGAATAAGATGGCGACATTTTTTTAAATTGTCCCGTTTTTGGGCTGTCTATGTACTGGAAATCCAACCATCATTGAATGCCGAAATGAATGCTGGGATACAGGTGCTGCGAAGTTCATACAAGTTACCAACCGATGTATCCTCGGTAAATGGGTGTGTCAAGAATACATCCGGGAATTTTAACTGTTCTTGGTGAAATGTGAACTTGTGTATTGGGACAGTACTTTGGCAACACGAGATGACGTTTCACAGGGACACAAGAACACAAGTCAATAGAAGAACACATATTGGGAAACGCCCAAGAAGTCAATGGTCGAAGCGCTGCCTTGAAGTCAACGTTGGGGGCTTAATGCGAGACACGGCAGGCAATAACATCGTTTTTTTTTTTTTTCACTGGTCAATTTTGAGATTTTGGGCTATTTGTCTTCAATAACATATATTCTTTCAGACTTGTGGTGAAAAAAAGTAAAAAATACACATTTAGGTCTTTATTTTACTACACTTTCTCCTAAATTCAACAAAAGTTGGCGTTCTAAATCATCCCGCTGCTCCGCGATCGCTGTCTGCACCCTGTCATCTCATATAGGAAAGCTCTTTCTCTCTCCTCTGCAATCCTATGTAATGCTGTCGGATCCATATACGGTCATTTACTTTTCATAAGCATCCAATTGTGAAAGTAAAAGGGGGGATTTAACTCTAAAAGCGCAATCTCATTGGCTGATGAACATTTCCGCGGTAGTTCAGAATGTCGAAAGAAATGCGTCGAAAACGGTCGAAAATCACCTCAGAGAAGACGAAAACAGTTGTTATTAGTAAGAAGACCCAGCAGGGGATTAGGCTACACACTAAGACAGCAGATAATGAAATGCCTTCACATAGGACACCGATGTGTCAACTATTGTTCAGAAAACAGGAGTTATCAGACAGCGGAGGTAATCAGATTGACTCTCTCTCTCCCTTTCTCTCCCTCTCCCTCTCTCTCTCTCTCTCTCTCTCAAGTACTTTACAGAAATTCATAGCCTACATGTCATATATTAAATATGTAGGTGTCACATATACTATTCTACTATAATTACTATATACAGATTATTATGATATGGATATGAAGACCTTAAAATGTGTTATTGAAAGTATCTGTAAGCCGTTAACATTCATTTGCAACTTATCATTGCAAACTGGACAATTTCCTGACAGTATGAAAGTAGCTAAAGTGATTCCTCTGTTTAAGGCAGGAGATAAGCATCGATTTACTAACTATAGACCTGTTTCCCTTTTACCGCAATTTTCAAAAATCTTAGAGAAGGTTTTCTCTTCTAGACTTGATAGCTTTATTGAAAGAAATAAATTACTCGTAGATAACCAGTATGGTTTTAGGAATAATTGTTCAACTTCACATGCACTCTTTGATATAATTGATGAAATAACTAATGCTGTAGACAACAAGAAATTTGCAATAGGGTTATTTATTGACCTTAGTAAGGCATTTGACACAATAAATTATGATATTTTAATTAATAAACTAGAACGGTATGGGATTAGAGGGGTAGCACTACAGTGGGTTACTAGTTATTTAAAAAACAGAAAACAATATGTGACAATAGGAGATTATCAGTCAAGTTATCAAGAAATGGTGTGTGGCTTACCTCAAGGTTCCATTTTGGGTCCAAAATTGTTTAACATGTATATAAACGATATTTGTAAAACCTCTCAAATACTTAGATTTATTTTGTTTGCAGACAATACAAATATTTTGCCATTTGGAAACGATTTACAACAACTGTGTCAAATTGTAAGCTTGGAACTCAAACGTGTCAATAAGTGGTTCAAACAAAATAAATTATCATTAAATCTGAGTAAAAGCAAAATGATGATATTTGGAAACTGTAATTCCAATGCTCAGGAAGCAATTGAGATAGAGGGTGTTGTTATAGAGCTGGTGCATGAAATCAGATTTCTAGGAGTTATTATAGATGATAAAATTACTTGGCACTCTCATATTTAATATTTAATCACTAAAATATCAAGAAGCATTGCAGTAATTGCAAAAGTAAAGCATATTTTAAACAACAAAGCTCTGCATACTTTATACTGTTCTCTAATCTTGCCCTATTTACATTATTGTTCTGTGGTATGGGGTAGTACATATAAAAGCACATTAAAACCAATAGTAATGGTGCAAAAAAGAGCTATCCGACTAATTCATAAAGTTGGGTTTTTGGACCACACAAACTCATTATTTTTTAAAATCTAAGATCATGAAGTTTTATGACATTGTTGAGTTCCAATCGATACAGATGCTATATAAAGCAAGGCACAAATTGTTACCAAGCCAAATACAAGGAAGGTTCCAAGAACGTACTGGTGGTTATGAATTACGTGATGATTTAAACTTTAGGACGCAGAAACATAGTACAACTTTGAAAAGTTTTAGCCTTACAGTTAATGGGGTGCATTTGTGGAATATGTTGGAGATGGAGATGAAACAATGTCCAAATATTAATCTTTTTAAATATAGACATAAGCAAAAGATTTTCAACAAGTATAAAGATGAAGAAATGAGTAGCCATTAGGAGTATTTTTACCATTGGAAGTGTATTTAATCCAGTTTTGTTCTGTTTTGTATTTGTTTTGATTGTTATATTGTTTGTTTGATATTGTTTTGTTGTGTTGTTTTGCATTATGTTTTTTGTACTATTGTGAAATGAGAATATTTTATTACATTTTATGGGGGGGGGCATTTATAAGCTCTTTTGCTTCTGCCCACTCCCTTTGAGCAGAATGATAACTGCTCAAATAAACAAATAAACTAAAACTAAACTAAACTAAAAATAATACTAAACCAATCTGTAATTTGGGGATCCTAAGTGGTTGTGAGTCCCTCAGATCCATATTTAGCTGTCAGTAGGCCTAGAGCTGCTGTCCCCTCTCCTAGGAGAACTACCAGCTTCTTTTCTGGTGGTAACTTTTTTTGGTTATTTTTCCAAGGTGTAATTCTCTTAGTGAAGATACTTTTTCCCAGTGTCTCTCTCTCTCTCTCTGACCTGTCTGTCTGACCCAGTAGGTGGTCACTGAGCCTGTGTTTAGTCAGGATCTGTCTCTTCTTCGTATCTCTGACAGTGTGAAGATAATGTGTCTAATAACAATTTAGTCTACTTTGAGTTCTTTCTCCAATGTTCTAAATATTGGTCTTTTGAATGATCACCATAAGAAGCTCATCCCTGTGTATCACCGGATGTCCAGTGACAGTGCAGCATGGAGGCACTCAGAATGCCAACACATGCCTCAACTTGGTTATATAATAATAATAATAAAACATTTAATTTATATAGCGCTTTTCACAGACTCAAAGTCGCTTTACAGGGCAGGGTAAATTATAAAAACAGAACAAAACAAAACAAACAAAACAAAATGTTTTGTTTAGTAAACTTTATAAATTACAATCATATTATTCCTTCTTGAGTCTCTTCAACAATAATTTAGATTAATGTATAAATTGAATAGTGATTGTGTGACCTATGATGAGGGAACAACCAGTGATACCCTTGGTAGTACCATCAAATGATAACCTATAGCAATGTCATCAGGATACACATACACCGGTAGGCAGTGGCCCACCGTACCGGGTGACCACGTCGTGGTCCACTGTAATTTATAGTTTACCCACCTCTTTTTTTACCACTACACCTCTGGTCCTACCTCATTGTCGGCCCAACAGCAGGCAGACAGCAGCAGCAGAGCCAGAGCTGAGAATCTGAAAACAGTCATACGAGCCATCCTAGCAGACCTGCAGGACACAGACAGGAATCAGACACAGCTTCCACTCAGAGGAAAGATATACAGAGTTTGAACCAAAAAATACAAACAGCTGAGGGTTCACACACTAAAAAGAAAAAAGTGCAGACTTCTTCAGTGCATTCTGCTGCAGACATTTGAACTCACCTTGGATTCCTATGTGTGGACTTGTGCAGCTTCACTCCAGGTTTTTATACATGTTCAAATGCGTCACTGAGCCCAAATATGGATTATCTGGGTACTGAGAAAGCTAAAGAGTCAGCTAAACTCACAGGCTTATCAAGCATACAGAAACATGTCAATGCCACTGTGGGTGGGAAAAGGGACACTTGTTGCATTTAACATCATACTGTACAAACACACGGAAATAAGGAAGAAACAAAAGTCCCTGTTATTTTTGATTTGTTCTTATTATTTGCTCATTTTCTGTGGACTGTATTCTTTTATCACAGGTTTGCTAAAAAGTGTGATGAGTGTTCAATACAGCACATGAAATGTTTCGTTAAATGAAACCATATTTATGTGCTGTGATTACAAAGGTGCTGCTGGAGCATGACAGAGAGTCAATGTATACCGGGAAGGGTTGCCAAATCTTATGGAAGATATTTAAAGAACATTGCAAAGAGAAACTAATCTTTTCTCATGTGATACAGAGCAGATATTATTTTTAAGCACATTTCTTTAGTACTATTTTGATAATTTCTCATAGATGATGATACAGTTTGGATGATAACCCTAACATACACAATATTTTAGGTTCCACGATGCTGTTTCATAATCTCTCCTTTTGTACTTTGCTACTTTAAATCACAGAATTTGGTTATTTGGCTTAAAAATGATTCTTCTGTAAAGGTGTAGCTGTCATTTCAAGTCATTTCTTTCCATCTATCGCTAACATTTTTTTTTCTCCCTCTAATCCCACACTGAACCTGCAGGCAGGTATGTAATCTGTTCTAATGATCAGACCTATTGTGCTGCACTGACAAAATAAAAGGAACACCTGTTTTTCTCCAAAAAAGACATGGACAAAATAAAAAAGAACATCTGTGCAGTGTAATGAAATGCAGCCTCTGACGTTTTGTCCAAAAAGAAGTGGACAAAATAAAAGGAACACTTTCAATCTAAGGGCGTTTTCACACATGAAAGTCCGGACCAAGGTTCATGTTTTTGTTACATTGTATACATTTGATCCGGTAAGTTTTGGTTTCACACTGCAGTTATGCAAGCGCACTAATGATCTATACGTGACAAACCTACGTCCTGCCGTCATCACATACGTGAGCTGCGTCTCCAGATACTTATATTTGATTGGTTTGTTGACGGGCTATCTTCTCTCTGTGTCAGAGCTTTTTCAACTGACCGCTGCTCTCCCCTACTGCTGCGGCTCTTTTTGTTTTGTTGTGATGTTGAGAAGCAAGACACGGGAACTTTCTTTCTGGAGCACTTATTCAGAGACAAACGGAAACCTACACTGTTCATTTACTAACAAATAAACTGCTGATGTATTCTCTGCTCTGATAGCCGACAGCTGTCTGCTCTGAGCGCATTCACCGTCTTGTAACACGAGGAGAGCCTGCCAGAGCTTCTTGTATTTGGTCCGAAAGTCCGAAACATCCAAAAAATGCTTTCACACTATAAACCAACTGGACCAACTGGTTCAGTTTGGTCCAGACCGAGACCACCTCTTTTTATCGGACCAAAATTTGGTCTTTTGATCTGGACCGTGGTCCGGGGGAGGTTTCACACCTGTAATTTTGGTTCGGATCAAACTAAAAAGTCCGAAAGTCCGGACCAAATAAGATATGTGTGAAAACGCCCTAAGACAGTCTGTTACTAAATGATTACAAATTGTCATAATGTGGAATTAAGTCCTTTTTTTCACAAATCCAATATTTTATAAAGGCATTGTATGGGATGGTACAATATTTTACAGGGTTGCGTTATCTTCAGAATTAAAAAGTGACTTATTGGCACAAGTGTGTGTGAGACTGTACGTCTGGTGTTCCGAGTAAAGAAAAAAGCCTTATCAACTACAGTACAGTATGTGCTACGTTTGATCACCTGTGTGTTTGTCACTGGGCTCTGTTCATGAAGGCCATTGATGTGAGAATGACAAAAACTGTGAATATTGCTGATCACCTGCATGGCTTTTCACTGAGTTCTGCTTCTACATGAATGTTGACCTGTTTCTGGCTTAAATCTTTTCTTATGGTGACTGCTGGGGCTGGTACAACACTTCTATCTCCTCAGGTCACAATAAAACAAACAGACACAGGCTGAGGTTATATGCAAATAAGCATGTTTTATTTATTATTAGTAATCAAGCTCAAAGCGGATATTTGCATTATTTGTGATGATGTCATTGGACATTTCATTTCTCATTAGGACAGCATGCAAGCTAATTTGATCAAATTCTGAATAAAAGCACATTCGTTAAGCACAAGATGCATTTCTGGCTTTTGCTTGTAAAACATTGCATCTGTTTGCCTCATTTGCTCTGGATTTCCTGTTGGAAAAAAAGAGGGAATTTGTTAAAAAATATCAAATTAATATACATACACACACACACACACAAACATGGGCATGCACATATCCTAGGACACTTGAAGTCCTTAAGTTACAGGTCTGTTGACGACCATCACCAGGGGTGTCGGACTCGGGGGAAAAAGGGGACTGAGTACCCAGGATCCTCATGTGAGAAGGGCCCAAAAAGATGCTAGAATTAATAGCTGTGGGGGCCCATAGAAAATGCCTTTCTACAGGGCCCAGAATTTTGTGCTAGGCCCCTGACCATCAAATAACCCTAACACCCCTGTTACAATGTCAGGCTCCTCTCTCACTTTCCAGGTTTCTTTTTTCTCTTTCTACAATTGTTTTATTCATGTGTATGCCTTCCACCGCAGGGTTTTGCGAACAAACTCTTACTATGTAACTATTATTGTAAGTTTTTATTTATTCATTAATTTATTTGCACATTTTCTTTCACCTCTATTTTTTCTATTTTTATTTCATCTTTTGATGTTTGGTTGTTAACTTCTGGTTCAACCGGATCTGTCATGTATTTGTTCTACTGTTTGTTTTTGTGATTGTGGCATGTATGATTTTTTTGTGGAATAAAATTAAAACTCTTACAAACTGAAGGATGTAATTTAATACTGTCCTAATTTACAAATAAACATACTGTATATCATGTCTGAATAACAGGAAACATGCATGCACATAAAGGTACATTCATGTTTCCTGTATGTATCTGTCCTATAAGGGCAAAATGCCAGAGAAACAACAAAACACATGATAAATGGAATGAATCATAAAGAAAAGCTACGAAACACTGAAGACAGAATTAACAGCTAGGTTCAACTTAATGTTATTATTATTATACTTAAGTTAGATCACATTAAGGATAGCGCGCACATAGCAAATTCGAAAAAAACATTGAAACACACAACTTACTTTCATTTTTAGAGGAAATGCTTTCTTTGGCCAGGTTTCAGGTGACGTCTGGAAGCAGACAAATCTGAAATCAGAAAGAAAGCTAAATCTGTAAAGCCTGCTTAAATTTCTTTATGGTACTGCTACAATGCACATGAACATAAGTATGATCTTCCAAGGTATCTGTTCAGTCTGACCTAGTCTGTCAATTTTAAAGGTCCCATGGCATGAAAATTTCACTTTATGAGGTTTTTTAACATTAATATGCGTTCCCCCAGCCTGCATATGGTCCCCCAGTGGCTAGAAATGGTAATAGATGTAAACCGAGCCCTGGGTATCCTGCTCTGCCTTTGAGAAAATGAAAGCTCAGATGGGCCAATCTGGAATCTTCTCCTTATGAGGTCATAAGGAACAAAGTTACCTCCCCTTTCTCTGCTTTGCTTTCAAACGAGCAAAGTGGCAGTTGGTCAAGGCCACATCACACCCTCCACCTTGCACCCCCCTCTCTCCTCCTCAATAGCTACAGACACAGAAATGGCACATACTAAGGAAAGCTCATTATGGGACTGGCTCTATTGGCTGTAATTCTGGACCAAGGCTGAATTTCGGGAAAGAGATTTCCGATCCAGTATTAGGGGACCACAAAGGTCTATATAAAGGCATCCAAAGAGCACCATGTCATGGGACCTTTAACAGTAGAAAGACTGGGGATAGCCCAGTAGAAAGACAAGTGAGAATGTAAGTAACTCAGAGAAAATACACCACGGATATAGAAACAAGCAGGAAGTTATTTACTTAGGGAGATGTTAGGCTATATGGGTAAAAAGGTACGTACTGCAGCCATACAGGCGGTTCACCCGAAGGATGTCATTAGGACTCATCTGGGTGGCTCTGCCAATGGCTACATTGTTGTCAGGGATAGGAACGATGGTTGGCTGCCTGTTACTAGAGAAGGCAAACCTACGGTACACAGTATTGATGAGAGGTTTAAACTGTATTGTTGAATGACAATTCGAAAGCTCATGTAGGGATCCATAATGGGCATGAAGACATTGTAAGTGATTCAGGGACAAAATCCACAGTGCTTGATATTTGTAAAAATGCATTCTTCAACAGTCTGAGTTATAGACAAATCAATTGAGTATATTCCAAAGTTACAGTCCTTTTAGTAGAAAATCCCCCCTTAATGTTTTCATGGACAGTGTTTCCTTGAGACTGTCCTCCCCCAGAAAAACGCCCAAGCAGCAATTACGACCCATATTTACATTTATAGTGTTACTGCCCTTCAGTGTTCGCAGTAGTTACAATGGCAGCAAAGCCGGAAGTGAGGAGTGAGGTGACAAAATATACGAGTGCCACATTTCCATGTAAGAGGGTAAATTGGGGTGGTGGGTCAAACAAACAGTACTTTCACCCAGGAGACTGGGGTCCATGTCCTGTTTGAAAATAAAAGTAAAGTTTTTTTGTAACTTTACTGAACAGATAAAGATTTGTCAGGTTCTGTGTCACGTGCGTAACTGGAAGTGAAGGGTTAGGGCTCACACTAACCCCCTAATCCTAATCCCCCAACCCTGATTTTAACCCAAACCACAATATTATTTTCTAAACTTAAATACTTAGTGTTGGTGCCTTAACATAACCAAGTAGTTATTTGCCTAAACCTAACCAAACTGTGACCGTTTCTCAATGTTAACTTTATTTAAAAACTGAGTTTAAGATTTGCACAGAAGAAGGATGTAGATTTTGTCTCTTTCAGCGGAATTGCACTAGGAGAGGATCTCTTCATGGCCAGTATGAAGAGTGTCTAAAGTGTCCAGTAACTTGTTCAACGTACATATAGGCATGTGAGTATTGTTTCAAGAAATACTTGAAAAATGGGAATATTTCATAGCTAGCATAGCATAAATACATTGTTGTAGTATATTATAATTAAGATCACTGAGTGAATTATACCTTCCATATTGCATGACAGAGCCGTAGTCATAGGGAGTGCCAAGGTTCCTTGTTTGGACCTTGGTGAATTGGGACTCCAATCCTGCAGGCGATCACACAGCTTAATCAAATGTTTTTATAAGAGCTTGTCAGTCAAAATGGCTGAAAAGTGAAATAAATAAAGGGGTTAACTTAACAGTTATATCTGCAGTAAACTACATGTCACGTTTTCTGTACACATGACTGCTCATTCTAGAGGTCTTGATAACTACATAATTTACATTCCTTGCTACTGAATAACTGCAACAATGATATGACACTTAATATTTTTTATCTTTTCAAGATTGTGTGGAAGTCTGGGACAGTTACTAAGGAGTTGCAGATCAAGGTGTTTCATTTACAGGGGTATGACACTTCTCAGCCTTCCCGGTGAAGGCTAATCCAAAGTACTGGAAAGGAGGGTTCGGCCGAGAGTCAAACCTCAGATTGAAGAGAAACAATGCAGATTTCGTCTTAGTCGTGGATCAACGGACCAGCTCTCCACTCTCGCAAGAATCCCGAAGAGGGCCTGGGAATATGCCCATTAGGTTTACATGTGTTTTGTGGATCTGGAGAAGGCATATGACCAGTCCCTATCACTATCCAATCCCTGCACGTCCAAAGCGATGGCTGTGTTGGCCTCCGCCAGTTCTGCGCTTTGACACCAATCCTGTTTGGGATATTCACAGACAGGATATCGAGGCATAGTCGTGGTGGGGAGGGATTGCGGTTCGATGAGCTGGGGATCTCATTGCTGTTTTTTGCAGATGATGTGGTCCTGATGGCATCATCGGTCTGTGACCTTCAGCACTCACTGGATCGGTTCGCAACCGTGTGTGAAGCAGCTGAGATGAGGATTGGCAACTCTACATCTGAGGCCATGGTTCTCAGCAGGAAACCGATGGATTGCCTACTCCGGGTAGGAAATGAGTCTTTACCCAAGTGAAGAAGTTCAAGTACCTCTGGGTCTAGTTCGCGTGTGAGGGGACAATGGAGTGGGGGATTGGCTGGTGAATCGGAGCAGCGGGTTGGCATTGCATTTACTTTACGGCACTGCTTGCGATGAATAGAGAGCAGAACCAAAAGGCGAAGTTCTCGATCTACCGGTCAATTTTCGTTCATACCCTCACCTATGGCAGTGTTTCCCATACATGGGTACTACTTGGGTGTCCCGCCCAGGTAGATTAAGACCCGCCCAGGTAGATAAAATCCGAATTAAATCTTTTCCACAATCAATAATGTATTTTTTACAGTGCACCCAGACCAGCGGCATGTTTAGCGGTTGTTAATATAGGCCTATATAACATTTAAACACCAGGTAATCATGTATTTTATCTGCCGGTCCATAATATTTATTTAACAAACCAACCAGATTTGATTGACAATACAAATCAAAGGCTTCACTTTTAATCTTATTTAGGTTTTCTATTTTTTTAAATAAATAGTCAATGAACCTTTGTTTGAACACAGCCATCACGCACCGTCACATCCTGCGCCACCTACCACCACAAGTAAATTCTCAACCTGTGAGAAACATTGTATGGTCATGAAGGCTTGTTCATGACCAAAATAACCAGATCCCAGGTACAAGTGGCAGAAATGGGGTTTCCCAGAAGGTGGCTGGCATCTCGCTTAGAGATAGGATGAGAAGCTCATCTGTTAGGAACTCGGAGTAGAGCCGCTGCTCTTTTGCGTGTAATGGAGCCAGTTAAGTTGGATTTGGGGATCTGGTAAGGAGGCCCCCTGGCATGTGTAGCTGGGAGAAGACATCGGGGAAGACCCAGGACTATCTGCTTTCCCCGCGACCCGATTCCGGATAAGCGGATGATTTTTCACTTAAAAGTTTAGAGTAATAAAGGCCAGTTGTATCAATTGTAAGACCATAGCTGGTTGTTGTATCTTTTGCTTAAAGCATTACTAAAGCTCCATCTATATTTTACATAAAGAAAGTTTGTAACTCGACCCACCAGGAAGGACGTTCTGCAGCAGGATGCGAACATGCTCGTCCCTGTCCGACCGGTTCTGTTCATGGTGGAAGCCCAGGGCGTGGAGCAGCTCGTGTTGGATGATCTCCAGGAAAACACAGCCCTGGCGCATCAAAGACACTACCTGGCCATTACCACGACGCCCAATATATGAGAAACACCTGAAAGATAGAAGTAAACCAAACATTTGACTAACTAAGATTGTATTTGTGCAGGCATTTGTGTTATTTGCATTATGTGGTCCATACCCTCCGAGAGACTGGATATCCACAAAGTCCCTCTGTCCATTAGCCAAGGGGGTGAAGCGGATGCAAGTGGACTGAGCAAATGAACGCAGGCCTTGGACAATGGTTTCTCTCTCTCTTGTGGCTTGACAGTAAAAAAACAAACATTATCGTTTAGTGGGTTTTATTGCTGTCATCTTCACTCTGCCTTTATATTAAAAGGGGACGTTTAGCACTTTTACTATACAAGTAGACTACTATACTGCTACTTTTACTACTACTCCTACTACTA
>CM046787.1:6148926-6167417 GCA_025617405.1 Perca schrenkii
AGGGCAAAATCCCAGAGAAACAACAAAATGCATGATAAATGGAATGAATCATAAAGAAAAGCTACGAAACACAAAAAGAGAGGAAAACTTCCATCTGAAGACAGAATTACCAGCTAGGTTCAATTAAATGTTATTATTATTATACTTAAGTTAGATCACATTAAGGATAGCGCGTACATAGCAAGTTCGAAAAAACATCAAAACTTTCTTTGGCCAGGTTTCAGGTGACGTCTGGAAGCAGTCGAATCTGAAAACAGAAAGAAAGCTAAATCTGTAAAACCTGCTTGATTTCTTTATGGTACTGCTACAATGCACATGAACATAAGTATGATCTTCCAAGGTATCTGTTCAGTCTGACTTAGTCTGTCAATTTTAACAGTAGAAAGACAGCATTAGAGAGCACTGGTGGTAGGGGGTAGCCAGGTAGAAAGACAAGTGAGAATGTAAGTAACTCGGAGAAAATACACCATGGATACAGAAACAAGCAGAAAGTTATTTAGTTAGGGAGATGGTAGGCTGTATGGGTAAAGGTACGTACTGCAGCCATACAGGCGGTTCACCCGAAGAATGTCAGTAGGACTCATCCGGGTGGCTCTGCCAATGGATACATTGTTGTCGGGGATAGGAACGATGGTTGGCTGCCTATTTCTAGAGAAGGCAAACCTATGGTACACAGTATTGATGAGAGGTTTAAACTGTATTGTTGAACGACATTTCGAAAGCTCATGTATGGATCCATACTGGGCACGAAGACATTGTAAGTGATTTAGGGACAAAATCCAAAGGGCATGTACTTTGTAAAAATGCATTCTTCAACAGTCTGAGTTATAGACAAATAAATATATATTCCAGTATATTCCAAAGTTATAGTCCTTAAATTAAATTCCCCCTTTATGTTTCCTTGAGACTGACCTCCCCCAGAAAAACGCCGAAGCAGCAATCACGACCCATATTTAACTTGATAGTGTTATCGCCCTCCAGTGGCCGTAGTAGTTACAATGGCAGCAAAGCCGGAAGTAGGGAGTGAGGTGACAAAGTCTAAGAGTGCCACATTTCCATGTAAGAGGGTACATTTTGGTGGTGGGTCAAACAAACACAGTACTTTCACCCAGGAGACTGGGGTCCATGTCCTGTTTAAAAATTAAAGTAAATGGCGAGTTTTTTTTTAAACTTTACTGACCAGATTTGTCAGTTTCTGTGTCACGTGCGTAACTGAAAGTAAATGAGGGGTTAGGGCTCACACTAACCCCCGAAGGATGTGGATTTTGTCTCTTTCAGTGAAATTGCATTAGGAGAGGATCTCTTCATGGCCATTATGAAGAGTGTCTAAAGTGTCCTGTAACTTGTTCAACGTACATATAGGTATGTGAGTATTGTTTCAAGAAATTCTTGAAAATGGAAAATCCTCCATTAAAAATGCATAGTTATGTTAAATTGTTATACATTATTTCATAGTTAACATAGGATAAATACATTGTTGTAGAATATTATAATTAAGTTCAGTGAGTGAATTTTACCTGTCATATTGCATGACAGAGCCGTAGTCATAGGGAGTGCCAAGGTTCCTTGTTTGGACCTTGGTGAATTGGGACTCCAATCCTGCAGAAGATCACACAGATTAATCAAATGTTTGTCAGTCAAAATTTTTGACTTGTCAGTCAAAATGGCTGAAAAGTGCAATAAGTAAAGGGGTTAACTTAATAGGTATATCTGCAGTAAACTACATGTCACGTTTTCTGTACACATGGCTGCTCATTCTAGAAGTCTTGATAACTACATAATGACATCCCTTGCTACTGAATAACTGCAACAATGATATGACACTTAACACTTAACTTATATTACATTTTTCACTTAGACACTCCTTTTCAAGATTGTGTGGAAGTCTGGTACAGTGCCTAAAGAGTGGCACAGAGATCAGAGTGTGTGCCAATTACAGGGGTATGAAACTTCTGAGCCTCCCTGGTAAAGGCTAATCCAAAGTGCTGGAAAGGAGGGTTGAAGAGAAACAATGCAGATTTCGCCCTGGTCGTGGATCAATGGACCAGCTCTTCACTCTCGCAAGGATCCTGGAGAGTTTTCCCATTAGGTTTACATGTGTTTTGTGGATCTGGAGAAGGCATATGACCGGGTCCTCCAGGAGATATTGCGGGAAGGTGCTGCAGGAGTATGGGGTACCTTCTAAGGGCTATCCATTCCCTGCACGTCCAAAGCAATAGCTGTGTTGGCCTCCGTCAGGGCTGCGCTTTGACGCTAATCCTGTTTGTGATTTTCATGGACAGGATATCGATGCATAGTTGTGGTGGGGAGGTGTTGCGGTTCGATTAGCTGTTTTTTGCCATGATGTGGTCCTGACGGCATCATCGGTCTGTGACCTTCAGCACTCACTGGATCTGAAGCAGCTGGGATGAGGATTGGCACCTCTACATCTGAGGCCATGGTTCTCAGCAGGAAACCAATGGTGTGCCTACTCTGGGTAGGAATTGAGTCTTGTAAGGATGCCCCCTGCCATGTCCAGCTGGGAGAAGGCGTCAGGCCTCAAGACCCAGGACTGGCTGCTGTCCCCGCGACCCAATTCCGGATAAGCGGATGAAGATGGATAGATGGATTTTTCACTTAAAAGTTTAGAGTAATAAAGGCCAGTTGTATTAATTGTAAGACCATAGTTGGTTGTTGTATCTTTTGCTTAAAGCATTACTAAAGCTCCATCTATATTTGACATAAAGAAAGTCTGTTACTCGACCCACCAGGCTGGACGTTTTGCAGCAGGATGCGCACATGCTGGTCCCTGTCCGACCGGTTCTGTTCATGGTGGAAGCCCAGGGCGTGGAGCAGCTCGTGTTGGATGATCTCCAGGAAAACACAGCCCTGGCGCATCAAAGACACTACCTGGCCATTACCACGACGCCCAATAAATGAGAAACACCTGAAAGATAGAAGTAAACCAAACCTTTGACTAACTAAGATTGTATTAGTGCAGGCATATGTGTTATGTGCATTGTGTGGTCCATACCCGTCGCGAGACTGGATGTCCACAAAGTCCCTCTGTCCATTAGCCAAGGGGGTGAAGCGGATGCAAGTGGACTCAGCAAATGAACGCAGGCCTTGGACAATGGTTTGTCTCTCTCTTGTGGCTTGACAGTAAGAAAAACAATATTATCAGTTTAATGGGTTTTATTGCTGTCATCTTCTAATTCACTCTGCTTTCATATTAAAAGGGGACGTTTAGCACTTTTACTATACAAGTAGACTAATATACTACAACTTTTACTACTACCCCTACTACTATTCTGGTACCACAACTACCACTACAACTACTACTGCTGCTCCTATTGCAATACTAGTGCTGTTGCTCTTGCTACTACTGTACAAATCTACTACTTAGGGCTGCAACTTACAATTAATTTCATTGTTGATTAATCTGTTGATAATTTTCTTGATTAATAGATTGGTCTATAAAATCTCAGAAAATGGCGAAAAATGTGTATCAGTGTTTCCAAAAGCCCAAGATGACGTCCTCAAATGTCTTGTTTTGTGTTTGCTGCTGCTACTTCTACAATTGTTCTTCTACTAGGCTATTATTTACTGCTGAATACAGAAGCAAAGTAAAAGCCAAGCCTTCAGTACTCACAGTACTGGTTGGAGATGCGGTAGGGTACGTAGACGTTGCCGTCGGTGGCTTTAGGCCACAGGCAGCCTCGTGCTGTGCAGGGATCAGCGTTCTGTAGACCTGTTGGCACTGCTATGTCTCCAAATAACACCAGAGGGTCATCAACGTTCTTTCCTGCAAAATCACATAACAAGATCGATTAATGTTTTCATCTATTCTTATTGAACTGCATTTCATAATATTTTTTATACTTTCAGGTATGTACTGTAACACCAGCATTATTTATTATTTCTATATGTAAGGTTAGATAAGTATTACTGTACATTTGCTGCTTGAGTGATAATGTCACCAAAGGGAATGAATAAAGCAGTTGCAGTGGAGATGAACATACCAAGATTAACATTGGCCTTCTCCAACAGCGTGGACACACTGAAATCATCATCTTCAATGGTGTTGCCTGTGGAGTAGAAACTATTTGGTCATGTATCAGTTACATGATGCCCAACTATATTTTTACAGAATTTTTACTGTCTGAAAAGTAGCCAAGTCTTACCAGAGTTCTCGTCACCCTTTTCAAAGGAAGCCTGTAATAAGACACAAAGTAATCGTTGGTTAAATACAGTTGAATCGTTATAGAGAGAGTGAAAATTGGCTTCTAAGTTCAGAAAGTGTTTAGTTCAGTCAGTGATTTGACTTTTAATCCAAGACTACTATGGTTGGTCTTATAAACAATAGCATGTAGGCAGAAATAAAAATCATCAGCGGCGCCTCTACTTCCTCCGCAAACTGAAGAGAGCGAGAGCCCCCCCACCCATCATGTGTTCCTTCTACAGGGGCACCATTGAGAGCATCCTGTCCAGCATCCTGCGCTGCCTCCTATCATAAGACCCTGCAATGCATAGTGAAGGCTGCTGGGCGGATCATTGGTGTCCCACTCCCATTACTCCTGGACATTTACCAAACCCGCCTCAGCCCGCAAAGTGACCAGCATTGTGGGTGACCTCAGCCACCCCTCAAACAGCCTCTTCAGCCTCCTGCCAATCTGGGAGAAGGTACTGGAGCATCAATGCCTGTTCCACCAGACTGGCAAACAGCTTCATTCCCCAGGCAGTCAGGAAGCTCAACACCCTCCCCTCTCTCCATCCCTCTCACCTTTGCCCCCAAGAACTCTGGACTCTGAATCCCTCCTCCCCCCATCAGGATCAGCACCAGCCACTTTATAATGAAGACAGTCAGGATTCTTCCTTTTATATTTCACAATATTTATCTTAAAGCAATACCAAAGATTCTTTTGTACCTTTAATGGGCGCTATGCAGTTTTGGCCATTTCTTCGCTGTTTTCTCGTTTTTGCTCGCAGGTTTCTCTATAGAGCTCCCCCAACAGCTTCGGAAAAGATATTTGGTGCTTACGATGCTTACTCGTGTCTGACTCCTCACTCGGTCAGTCTGCCGTTTCCTCTTTCTCTCTTCCTCCGACGATGCTTTCCTAGCTTTTTGCTTCTTTTTTCCCAGCTCAATTATTTTGGACTTTTACTTTGTAAAATGATAGAACAAGAAGTAACTGTAAAGTTTTACAGTGTTACAGTGTTGATTTTGCCTTACAGTTGCACTATTCAGAATGTATTACTGTATTGTACATATTTCTTATCTTTTTAATTGTATATATAACTTATCTTTCTTTATCTTATTTGTATATATTTCTTATCTTTTTTATATTATACTCGTCGTACGTGTTCTTATTGCACCATGGGTTGGAAAGAAACATATTTTCAATTGCTCTGTATGTCTGGCACATATTGCAGAATTGACAATAAAGTTGACTTGACTTGACTGTAACTTTGAAAACTAGCATTTTATTCTTCAAAATTGCAATGTACATCTTTCGAGGCAGAAAAAGCTAATTTCTTGCAATCGCTTACTGTATCTAAGTTTTAATTCTGACTATCACTCAGAATTACAAGTTTAAACTCAGAACCCAAATAATTTTTGTTACATGAGGCCCTAATCCTCTTCCGTATCTCACAAGAGATAATATTAAAGTTGATTTTGGTTTGACCAACATCGCAATTTTTTTTTCACCTTGCCTTACAGGGCTTCCACACAATTTACCAAATGATCTTAGTTTACAAACAGTTTCCATATAAATTACCACACAATTAAATACCAAAAGTTCCCTGATACTGTACATTGAGCAGTCAGACTATACTGCAGATACTTGTATATTATTGAAGACAAATTAAACTATGCACTGTTAAATTTCAGAATGTATTACATTTCATTTCAAATTGTGTCATAAAATTGTAGTGATTATCTTATTATATAGAAAGTAATGCAAAGTGTCTGATGAGGTTTACCTGTATAGTAAAACTGTGGACAGAGCAGAAGAGGACACTGAGCACAGCCGCCTGGAGCATCATGGTTATAGGACAGCAGCAGCAGCAGACTCAGAAAGAACTGGGGAGTGTTCCAACTTATATGGGTGCGAAAGCCATCTAACTTTCATCCTAATATGGCATACTGCTCACCAAAGACATGTTGAAAAATTCTGATCAACTGAAAGTGGCAGTTATTGCTAAAAGGGACAGTAGTTTGTGTAAGATGTGGGCTTGTACACTAACCCCCACCCCCTCCCCCAACCATCTTGTCCGTGATAGGCTGGAACGTGATTATTACATTACATGGTAACACTTTATAATACCAATCATTAATAGATGGAAAATTAGTAGTTAATTCATCTTTAGTTAATTGTCATTTAACTGTTAGCAAACAATTACATTATAATTAATAATGTTTACTAATTATTAGTAGTGCTGTAAATTAACAGTTTATTGTAACACATTATATCCCTCATATACTATATTAGGTATTAACCTTTAAGAAACCATTTTTAAAACATCTATAAACATTACATAGATGGACCAGATATTCCTAAAACTTTGTTAAGGGTTACTAGCTGGTTTGTAAACTGTAAACTGTCTAGAAACACTGTCTGAATGGTTATTATAAAGTTGCAACAGATGACTATAATACCTTCTTAAATAGTTAATAAATACTTTGTAAACCATCTATAAACATTATTTGGATAGATAGTTAATACTTTGTCAGTGGTTACTAGTTGGTTTGTAAACTGTCTATAAACAGTGTCTGGATGGTTATTATAAAGTTGCAAACAGATGACTAATACCTTGTTAAATAATTAATAAACTATTGTAAATCAAGAGGGTGTTGAGGGCATTCATCCGACAGAGCTGACAGTGAGGTCTAAAGCGGTGATTCCAGAGCTTGCCATATCTTCCCCACATAAGTTTGAAGAACTAATGGAAGGATACAACAAAAGACATAAAATAGCTGACTTCCTCAGCAGATGTGAAGACATCATTAACAACGATCCACAAGTATGGGCCAATATAGCTAAAAATAAAGCGGTGGGTAAGCTCATAGCCTATAATAAGAGGGAGCAGAAGTAATTGGTTGGGCAGCTGACTGGAGTGATGTTGAAATTGTAATGTGCACTTGGACTGTGCAATGTAAAGGTATTAGCATGTTCATCTATTGTTTATGTATGGTCATTGTTCTTTTTAAATTTTAGACCATGCCGTAAAATTGGAGGTGAACCAATACCACTTTTTTTCAATACAGGCATGGAAAACTTACGAATAGCACTTTACTTGATGTTTAAAAAATGTAAAGTTTCAGTAAGTAACTTTGATCATATTTTTGTCATATTTGCTGAAACTTACCCTAGTCACTTTATCCTGACAGCAGAAAATGAGACAGATAATCTGTGAAGAAATCCTATTTCACATTCTCCCCCTAGTGCTCCTAATGGCATATCAAGTTTCCACCGGGCCCGAAGAAAAGAACCAATCGTGGCTGAGTCTCAACGCAGTGTCAATGAGAGCTCTTGAACTGCGATCAAACTGTCACACTAGGCAGTGCTGATCAAATTTGAATCAATGGTTTCCATTAGTGTATTGCCTATTTCTTGTCTCTATTTTTTCAGAAATAGGCCTGCATGATTCAGGGAAAAATATGAATCACGATTTTTTAGCTTAGAATTGATATCACGATTCTCTGCCACAATTTTTTTCTCACAAGGTGTAATGTTTATTGCACACATGAACCATGACAAAACAAAACAAATTGGCAGTACCAAACATTGATTTTTAACACCTTTAGCACATTGCGCATCACCACAAGCCTGTAAACATAGAGGCTTCAATGAATAAAGAAAATAAAGTAAATACTGGCCATTTAATAGGCTACCAAAAATAGTGACCTAACATATTGAACTAAATATGGCCCTGATACCGGCTCTATCTGAACACCTTGAACATGTCTTTACATACATAACATGTCAATCAACGTGCTGCAGCTACAGCTTCAGTTTCTAGAGAAATGGAGTTTGTAAATTGCCAATTAAGTACACCATCAAAAACAGAATGATTTCTTAGCACACTCTTTAACTGCTTGCCTTTTATAGAATTAAAGTTCAACTGGCCATTCAAGTAGGTTACCAAAAATAGAAGTTTAACGTACTGCGCTGAATATGGCCCTGAACATAGCTGTAAATAGGCTAATTGAAACGTCTTTCGGACCTCTTGGCTCGTACGGCTTCATCATATTGCAGTTTGTGGTGATGTTTGAGGTGCTGGTAAAGTCTTGCGGCGTTACTTTGCGGTGCTGCGACAAGGGCAAAGCATGCCTTGCAAATCACATCGGACTGACCCTCGTCGTCTTTCTTCTATCCAAAATACTGCCACACCACCAAATGTGAGCCTTTTTTCGGAACGAGTTCAGTTTGAGACTGGTTGGCTGATTCTCGTCTCTAGTACCTGTGTTTTCATCATGGATGTATTAAGAGAACATTTTCGTCAAGTTTTCATCAGTATCCATTTGGTTTATTTCCGAACTTCCGCGCTCGCTCGACAAGTGAAACACATGACTAAAAGGCACTTTGTCATTGGCTGAGGGTGAAGCCATGAACTGATGAGTGAAACATGTGACTAAAAGGCGCAACTTTACAATAGCCATCCAAATAATGTTCATAGATGGTTTACTAAGTATTAACTATTTAACAAGGTATTAGTCATCTGTTTTAACTTTATAATAACCATCCAGACACTGGTTATAGACAGTTTACAAACCAACTAGTAACCACTGACAAGTATTAACTATCTATCTAAATAATGTTTATAGATGGTTTACAAAGTATTTATTAACTATTTAACAAGGCATTATAGTCATCTGTTGCAACTTTATAATAACCATCCAGACACTGTTTCTAGACAGTTTACAAACCAACTAGTAACCCTTTACAAAGTGTTAGGAATATCTGGTCCATCTATCAATGTAATGTTTATAGATGTTTTAAAAATTATTTCTTAAAGGTTAACAAACATGTTTTAATCATTAACTGATACCTAATATAGTATATGAGGGATATAATGTGTGTTACAATAAACTGTTAATTTACAGCACTACTAATAATTAGTAAACATTATTAATTATAATTTAATTGTTTGTTAACAGTAAAATGGCTGTTTGCTAACAGTTAAATGACAATTAACTAAATATGAATTAACTATTAATTTACAATCTATTAATAACGTATATTATAAAGTGTTACCCATTACAATTATGTTACATTACATTATTACAAAACAACTTACAATTGCTATATATATGTCAGAGGTCGCAGGCCTATGCAGCAACTAGGGGTTAAGTGTCTTGCTCAGGGACACATCAGTTGATGTATCGCAATGGGAATCGAACCCCGGTCTCCCACACCAAAGGTATGTGTCATATTCACTGCCCCATCACCACCCCACTATTGATGATGCTCATGTCTTTTTCATTGGTAAGTCTGTAGTTCAAGTGACAGACAAAAGCATACTGAATTGTAGTGTTATAATCATGATTAACCCTTGTGTGGTTTTCATATTTTTGTTACACAGCCAATGTTCCCGGGTCTAATGGACCCACCACATTATTAGGCATTTAAATCAATTCAGCCATAACGATTTATGTAAAAATACTTAATAGATGTTTACTTTAGCTCAATTACCAATGATATATACATCACATATGGTTCATATTTGCCATTTATCCCTGTGAGATCACATTTATGATTTTTTTTTTTTGTCTTTATTGTTTTGTGTGGTTGTGTTTTGGAGTATGTCTTGTATGTTTAGTTTTTGTCTGTTAAATTGTGAATGAAAAAAAGAAAAGAAAAAAAGGAAATTCAATTATGAAAAAATAGATTTTAAAGATGTTAGATCATTATTGGTGCTTATTTCTTAGAACTTAATCAGAACAGGTGAAAGTGCTTGAAATATAACAATAACAATTTTGTAACTTTGTGTGGGAATAGCAGGTCCGATAGACCCGAACACCTCATATGTAATAGTTATGTGTGGGGGAGGTGTACCATGTGCAGTCATTGAAAATAAGTTATGTTTTATGTTCTTCACAGAAGATGAGCCAAGGCCTATGAGTTTGAGTTAGAAGAAATAATAAATAGCATAATTTTTCTTTTAGCAAACACTGAAAATGGGTCCCATAGACCCGAACACCACACAAGGGTTAACTAAACATTACTTCTTCATTGCTTCATCATGTTTGTGGCCCTTCAATTAAAGTGCTGACCTGGTCCATCTGTAAAATCAATCATTGGTGGCATAACATTAAATGTATTAAGAATTAAAGTAGTGGATTGGCAAAATGATACTAAGGTCACTAGATTTACACAAAACAGAATTTACTGCAGAGACATTTTTGTAGTTGCTTTATTCACAACAACATAAGGCACTTAAACAGTAATGCCTGAGAGCAATGCTCACCCAAGTAGGATATTTATGAATATTACTTTTTGCTAACCTTTTAGTGTCTGACCACCTGAAATTTCTTCACAATTTGTTTTTAATTTGAGAGGTCATGAAGATGATTGCTGCATATGCCACCATTAATCATATGTTATTTATCAATGTTATTTGAAGGGCCATGCACGATGAACAGCAGCTAGGCTTTCAGGGTCATCCGGTCTCAGAGAAAGGTATATCTGTGTGTCAGTTATGGTTAGCATTATTGTACCTCAACAAAGCTAACATTAAGGTTTGCTGACAGAAGCTCAGTCTCTTGAGACTTGGCTTAGGGAAACAGAGGGTTGTGTTTCAAGTCCCTGTATGGACCAAGTATGGGTTGTTGACTGGCAGTGTCTGAAGAGGTGCCAGTTTACCTCCTAGGCACTGCTGAGGTTCCTTTTACCCTGCGCATGTCTGTTTTGCGTCTTGTGTAAGATACATTACATGAGATACATTTCAACTGCCAACTACATGTAAATAAGTAAAATTAAAAGACATTTTCACAAATCTTCAGAGACGTGTAATTACAGCTTAAGGCAACCTTTTTATTCATGGTTAGAATTTACTGATACTGTAGGGATCAGTTATAGGCTATTGATGAAATCTACTTTTGGGTTGCCAGGAGGCTAATGCCACTAACTGATCTTTACACAACCCTTCTGTGTGGTTAGAATCAGAGGTGCAGAGTTGTGAAAGCCCTTTTTGTGTTTATATGACTTCTCCAAATTGTGGGCACAGTTGCAATATGTTATGTTTGCTTTACACACAGTCTTGCAAAAAACAGAAACAATGACAATTTGAAATAAAGCCTAAATTAAAAAAAGGCAAACATTGTCTGAGACTACCTTAATGACAACATTACATTTACTTGAGTACAAGTACAATGTAAGGGAGATTTGTACTTAATTATTTTCATCTTTGGAACATTATACTTCTACTCCATTACAATTTGGAAGCCAATTTTGTACTTTTTACTCCACTACATTTATTTGATCATGTTAGTTATTAGTTATTTTGCAGATTCAGATGAAAACAAAATACTAATAAAACTAATACATTATGATATTATGGTTTAAGCTACCCAGCAGTATCTAAAGTAGCTGCCCCAGATTAACCAGCTATAATATTAATGATGCTTACATATCAATGCATCAATAATTATAATCCAATACTATATGTTATTTGAAAGGCCATTCTGCAAGATGAGTACTTTTACTTTTAGTACTTTTTGGTACTTTAAGTATAACTTGATGCCAATACATATGTACTTTTGCTTATGTACTTATGCGATTTCGTTATTTTCATCTTTAATCTGACTGATCCTTCAATATAAAGACTAGGCCTACATTTTATGTCATTCAAATACATACTTCAATATATTTGCTTCTCATTTGTTTACATTAACAAACACACATCAAATTAACTAAATGTTGTAAAACAACTCAAATTAATTAACTACATTAAAAATTGCTGAAATGATTGAATTGTTTCTAATACAGAGTGTATTAAACCTGACAATTAGTTTCACTTCTAGATTGTCAAATGGTTTATGCCATCATCTGTATCATCCAACCCATCAATAAGAACGAGAAAGGCTCCTGACAGAACGTCCTTGTTTTACGAGTTGGGTGTGAAAATGTGTTGGTATCATCATACCTAATCCATTCTGCTGTAACCACTTCTCATCACAATTGGACATTTCTAAACAGAGGTAAAGTGGCTTTGTCTTGTGACATATGTATATTGATGTAAGAACAAGTGAGGAAAATGTCTCAGTATTGCATGTTTTGCTCTGTATACTCAGTGGTGGGATGTAAGGAAGTACATTTACTCAAGTACGGCAAGGCAAGGCAGCTTTATTTGTATAGCACATTTCAGCAACAAGGCAATTCAAAGTGCTTTACATGAAACATTAAAAAACAGTTAGAAAACAATTAAAAACAATTTCAAAGCATTAAAAGACAAAAAATAAAATGTAAAGAATAATTAGAAAACAACTAAAAACAATTTAAAATCATTAAAAGACAAGAATAAAATGTACAGTGCAGTATAAGAATTTTAAAGAAAGAGCAGTTAAAAATAGGTTATTTAAAGAAAGGCAACATTAAAAAGATAGGTACTGTAATTAAGGACCGAGCAGCGAAATCCATGTTCCCATGCATACTCACCAAACTTTGCACCAAGTCCAGTCCTATGCCAAATGTAAGCAGTGCAAGTTGTGTGCTAAAAGTCCTGATGGTGGCGTTACAACAGCCATCTAAAATTTGAATTTGTTTACATTAACAAACACATCAAATTAACTAAATGTTGTAAAACAACTAAAATTCATAAATTATTAACTACATAAAAAATTGCTGAAATGATTGAATTGTTTCTAATACAGAATGTATTAAACCTGACAATTAATAGTTTCACTTTTTGATTGTCAAATGGTTTATGTCATCATCTGTATAAGCATATGCAATCCAGTCTGCTGCAACATTTTCTCATCACACAAATGTCTCAGTGTTGCAGGTTTTGCTCTGTATACTCAGTGGTGGAATGTAACAAAGTACATTTACTCAAGTACTGTAATTAATGGCTGAGCAGAAAAATCCATGTTCCCATGCATACTCACCAAACTTTGCAGCTAGTCCAGTCCTATGCCAAACTTAAGCAGTGCGATTTGTGTGCTGATGGTGGCGCTACAACAGCCATCTAAAATTCGACACTTAACCATACATGCTACAACGTCACAACTTACGTTAAACTGTAGCACCAATGGAGAAGAAACTATCCTCTGCTTTTGCCAGTAGCAATTTTTAAGTCCATAACTCTATGAGTTTTTGTCAAAAATGTAGCCCACAGTGCATTAACATGTTTTACAGCATACAGTAGTATAAACAAATACTGCAATTTCTTCCAAATTAAATCTTGATCCTGATGTTTATGGGGGAAAAATCACAACATTTAGAGGTCACTTTAGATTTAATGTGCAAAACTTCAGAATTTTATCTCAAAAAGTGATTTCTTTCTTAAAATATTTGACTTGTGTCCTCATCTTCGCCATTGCAGTCAATGCAAATAGAGCATCTTTAAACATCAGTTTGTCATTTATTGTTATTTGTGAAAATGCATTATTAGAGGCATCTCTATGATGTCTAGACAAAAGTAAAGAAATTCTCAGAATCTTTGGTTACACTTTACTTGAAGGTATCTACATAAGAATGACATGACACTGTCATGAACGTGTCAAACATAAACAAGTCAAAAACGTTTATGACAACGCTTCTTTTGTCATTCTGTGTTTGTCATGACAAGGTAGGGTTAGGGTTAGGGTTAGGGTTCATGGCCCAATCCCAAAGTCCGGACTCATAGAGTCACGGACTTTGGTGCGCGTTCTCGCGAAATTCGTAAGGGCTTAGGGTTGTCCCAATGGGGAATTTCAAAGGGCGTGAGGGTTTGAGTACACACTTACCGAGCCCTTTCCGTGAGTCTGCATCGATGCAGACTTCACCGCAAGGGAATTACCCACAGTTCAAAGCGTTGTGACGTTTACCACGGAGACGATAGGGAAATCCGGAAACGACACGCGACCACGGAACGGACCAAACTGTTGTCCAGCTTGTAAAACAAGAGTTTGGAATCAGTTAGCCGTCTCTTGTGCCTTGGCTGTGTGGAAAGCAACAACCTTAAAATGAAAATTCCCAAACCGGCAAGTGTCAGCAACATCTTTGTTATTAAAACGTCGCCAAGGTAACATGTGATCTCGTGAAGTGCTGTCCCAATCCCATTTATACCTATCCGAGCCCATGTGGCCTCACACACTCGCTCACTTAGTACCTGAGATCACTTAAGTCTGTGAGTCCATAGTCCTTAGTCCTCAGGGCTCACTTTGGGATTGGGCCCATGTGTCATGACTGTCATTACAGTGTTGTGTTCATGACAGTGGCCTGTTACTCTTATATAGATACCTTCAAGTAAAGTGTTACCAAATTTTCTAATTTTTGACAGTACTTAAAAATTCTGCATTTTCATGCAGTCCTTCCCATTGTCTTTTAATTTTTGTGAGGCTCACAGTCATCATCTGGCCACTAGCTCACTGAGATCACCACTTGCCTTCAGTCCCAAATGTTGTGAGTTCAAGCCCTCAGTGTTACAAGGGGACCATCTTAAACCCAATCAGCTATTGTGCTTTGGACTCCTTCAATGCATTTTTTATATGCGCCTCTGCATCAACACACCTGATTCAAATTAACAATCAGTTCACCTGTCTGAAATGATCAGCTCAATAGTTTGTGTCCTAGGTTAACATGCCGTTGTGTACTCTGGCTTCAGGCTGTGGGGATCAGAGACACAGGCTTCTTAGAGGAGCTGTAATTTAACAAGGCTGATGCTGGTTTTCACAGCAAGTGGTTCGGAGTTCATATCCCATACGCACCACTCACCATCCCAATAGGCCTGTTTCTTGGGCATAATCAACGTGATGAGCAGGAATGTTTGGCGCTAATGCTGACAGAACCCTTGTGTATTTTCCATTCTTCTCCATCCACCACTTTTTAATTTTCCTCCTCAAAATGCTGGGCACCGACCATTGCTATAAGCAGCTATAATTAATACATTTGAGGTACTTGTACTTTACTTAGGTAACATTTTCAATGCAGGTCTTTTACTTATGTTTCCAGTGTGGTATTAGAACTTTTACTTAAGCATTACTTTACATATTGATTTGTTTCAGTTTTACCAGTGTGAGCAGAGTGTTGGAAATGTGTGATTGATTGATATGAAATGTCAGACTTTCTACAGCATCAGATTTATAAACAGGACAAAAACTAGAAGAGAAATCAGCAGATGGATAATTGATTCAAGAAATGTGGAAGAGGGCAGACATTCTGCTTTTGCAGAATAATAATCCAAAGCTACTGTTGTGCAGAATGTGTGTTGAGTAAAAAGAGAAGCAAATCAGCTGCCTGACATTTCCAGTCTTATATGTCCTCTATATAATAGAAACTATGAAGAGAGAGAGGCAAATTTGCAACTACAGAATAGTAGCATATTTCCTCCATAATCTACACAAAATATTTGTGTTGTGTGTCTGACAAATCAAGATAATACTAACAGTGGTTTTCAAAGTGGGTTATTGGGACCCTAGGGGGTCCTTGATGGGGTCCCCAGCAAAAAGGGGAATCATTTACTTTCACTTTAATTCCATCCTTAAGTAACACAATGA
Organism: Perca schrenkii; assembly: GCA_025617405.1. Taxonomy (NCBI): domain Eukaryota; kingdom Metazoa; phylum Chordata; class Actinopteri; order Perciformes; family Percidae; genus Perca; species Perca schrenkii. The sequence goes on from CM046787.1 coordinate 6,164,609, forward strand.
CAGAATGTGCGACTACTTTTGGTCATTCATTTTACACGCTTTCTATAATAATAAAAACATCTAAAGCAAAAATCCTATCTGTGGTCTAATTTGTACCAGTTTAGGGGTTCCTGACATGAAGAAGTTGGGAACCACTGCTTTAGAACACACAATTGTCTCCATACTGCCACTTTATTATTGATTAGCTGTAGAACTGTTTTCAGCCATGCTAGCAACGGAGCTGTAGGGATGGCAATATATGAGTCTGTCTGTTAGACCACCGCTTTTTTGTCCAGACTGAAATATGTCAGTTATTGTCAGAAATATGTTTCAGACATTCATAGTCTCCAGATGATGAATCTTGCTGACTTTGGTGATGAATTTTCCCTCTAGTGCCTCCAGCAGGGTTGACGTTTGTGGTCTTGAGTAAAATTTCTCAACAACAATGGAAATTTGATATAGACATTTATGTTCCCCTGAAATGTAATCACTTTGGTTACCCCATGACTTCTCATCTAGCACCATCATCGAGTCAAATGTTTTATTTGTCCAAGACCTTGGTTTATGACCAGATACGAGCACAACTACATGACCATCAGCCTCAGATGGACATTATGTTTACCTCCAATAGAGAGCCAAAGTCACGCCTTTCTACATTCGGTCTATGGGACCTTAATTCGGAAAAAATATGAACAAGAGTCAATGGAGAGATAATAATTATTTTTTGATCCCGTTTGAATTGAGCCATGGATTACAAATATGATGTTCGTCAATTTAAAACATTATTTTTATTGTTAAACTGTTGAAGTATTAGACTGTGAAAATACGTAATTAGAAAGACTACACACTTCATGGATGACATCTCGCTGAAGCTACGATGTCTGTGTGTATCGTCCCGGGGATGTAACGTTACTCTAATGAGCAGAGGATCTTGCTTGTTCTTTTGCTTCTCTGCTGAAAACACTTCACTGGATAAAACACAGCAGTTGAGATAACGTTAAATGTGTTGTGGAACAGAGCTAAGTTAGCTAGCTAGCAAGCCGAAAATTCAAGCTAGGTGAGTTAGATTGTGTGAGACGGGAGATGTAGTTCACTGAGCGGTTTCACACAAAACTAAGTGGTCATATGACAAACCTACGGCTAACTGAGACTTTCTTCGGTTGAAAAATTATCTTTTAAATTCACGAACATCATATTTGTAATCCATGGCTCAATTCAAACGGGATCAAAAAATAATTTGCTTCTCCCCGTTCACTACCGTTCATATGTTTTCTGAGTTAAGGTCCCATGAGGTCCATCGGAAGGGGCGTGACTTCGGCTCTCTATTAGCAAATGTTGGGCAACATGGTCAACATCATACCTGCAACATCGATATGTTAGCATAGTCATTGTTGGCATGTTAGCATGCTTATGTTAGCATTTACAGCTGTGGCTGATACAGATGTGCCTGATACAGCCTCACAGAGCTGATAGCATGTGTAGACTTTATGGAATTAGATCTCTGCCAATATATTCAAACAAAACGTCAAACAAAAATCACTAACTGAAACAAAAAAGTGTCATTTCAAAGTAAAACGTATACAGCCTACCATCTACTAGAAGACTTTGAAAAGACTGAAGTCTGACACCATCTCACATCTAAAGACAATCATCTCACATCTAACTTTAAAGACTGTCATAATATGTAAAGACTGGGGATCTTGCAGAGTCACATATTGCAAAACTACAACTTTCTGTTCTGCCGTACATGCAGATGAATGGCAGCATTACCCGGATGTCTGTGTTTATCTGCCGGTAAAACTCCTGGTGGATGATGGGGTTGAAAATCTTCAACTTTGCCTCTTTAGCGATTAGCTTAGCACGGTGCCATAGCAATAATAAACAACACTGGCTGTAGCCGTTTGCTGCTTCCTGTTTGTATTGGTTGTTGACAATGCTTACCTAATTTAACTTCACTACTAAGCGTTCAAACTTACGAAGGTATTAAACACGTTTGATTTTGCCGGAACGTCAAGACGGGAAAAGGACTGACTGGGACTGAGTTTTATGACCACCTTAGACCAAACGATTGAGACAATGGGAGCGCCCCGATTATAGCAAGACTCTCAGGATTTCATTCCGATATTGGAAATAAGTCTGAGACAGTGGAATCGCAGTGGAAGTCGTTTGGTGTAAGGTCGGCAAACAAATAATTTGTGTGATCGTAAACTATTGGCCTTTTACTTGTAACTGTGGAATTAGATCTGTGCCAAAATATTCAAACAAAACTTCAAACAAAAATCACTAACTGAAGCAAAAAAAGTGTCATCTCAAAAGTAAAAACATGCAAACAAATTATTTTTGTGATCGTAAACTATTAGTCTTTTACTTGTTTAAAAATATTTTGCTATTTACTCTTCCTTTTTCTCACTGATAAGACTTTTGCTCTCTCTGTCAGCTTTGCAGTCACACTAACAGCTTTCTTGTTTGTATTTCTGACACAAACCTATCGCGTGGGCAGGACTTTCTGGGGTGCATCCCCATTGTTTTTGAGTGCTTTAGAATGACAGCTCAGTGCCTGACCAAACTGTTCAGTGCAGCTAGTAAGAGGTTGCAGGACACAGACACTCAAAACATTTTAGGTTTTTCATATTTTAGGTGATTTTAATCATTGGACACTTGGGTCTGCTTTACCGGGATTCAATCAATATGTGTATTGTTATACCAGAGATACAAATATTCTGGACAAATTTTAAGGTTAAACCGCCTTTAGGGTCTTTTGATCACAATGCTGTCCACTTAATTCCCATGTATAAGTCCCTGCTTAAAAGAAACAAACTACATATATATA
>CM046787.1:6173456-6258456 GCA_025617405.1 Perca schrenkii
CTTTCTGTCCACAACTCAAATATATTCAGTTTACTGTCACAGAGGAGAGAAGAAAACTAGAAAATATAGTAAATAGTTTGGGATTCATTTAAGTTCACAACTAATCGATTCATCTTTGCAATTCTACTACTTCTATACTGCTATAGTCTATATCAATGACAATTCATTTAGGGGATTGCTCCGGTACCGCCGGAAGATCCAGCAGATGTCCCTCATTTAGGCCAGATGTCCGTCACCTTCTACTGTCGTTGTGTCTGCATTCTAAACTCCGTTGGAATCATGAGGACTATGGTTAACTGCTCCTCAGATCTCTGCAGGGTAAATCCAGACAGCTAGCTAGACTTTCTATCCAATCTGAGTTTTCTGTTGCACAACTAAAATAACTTTTACGAGCACATGTTCCACCAAAACAAGTTCCTTCCGGAGACTATTTTGCAGAGGCGCCGTTGCTCCGTCTGGCGCTTAGCACCGCCCATGATGATTGTGATTGGTTTAAAAAAAATGCCATGAATCAGAGCATGTTTTTCTCCCATCCCTGAATGCTGTGTGGACTAGCCAGACCTTCCTTTGCAGCGCTGTGGAGGAAGGTCTATTGCCACTACTATTACCTTAACTGCTGCTACTTCTACTATTCTGCTAGTACTAGGCTATTATTTACTGCTGAGTACTAATATAGATGCAAAGTAAAAGCTAAGCCTTCAGTACTCACAGTATTCGTCGGAGATGCGGTAGGGTACGTAGACGTTGCCGTCGGTGGCTTTAGGCCACAGGCAGCCTCGTGCTGTGCAGGGATCGGCGTTCTGTAGACCTGTTGGCACTGCTATGTCTCCAAATAACACCAGAGGGTCATCAAAGTTCTTTCCTGCAGAATGACATGACAAGATCGAGTAAATGTTTTCATCTATTTTTTTTTTGTACTGCATTTCATTTTCTTGATTTAACTGCTGTGTTAAAAATCTGGGTCTGATACATGCTCTTCCTCCACAAATGCAGTATCTCTGCTGTATACTTTCAGGTATGTACTGTAACACCAGCATTAGTTATTATTTATATATTTAGGGTAAGATTATTATTATTGTACATTTGCTGCTGAATAAACAGTTGCAGTGGAGACGAACATACCAAGATTAACATTGGCCTTCTCCAACAGCGTGGACACACTGAAATCGTCATCCTCAATGGTGTTGCCTGTGGAGTAAAAATAATTTGGTCATGTATCAGTTACACGATGCCCAACTATATTTTTATCTGTCTGAAAAGTAGCCAAGTCTTTACCAGAGTTCTCCTCACACTTTTCAAAGGAAGCCTGTAAGAAAAAAAGAAAAACACAGTGTAAACATTGGTTAAATACAGTTGAATGGATCTGGAGCCACTGAATTCAAATGTGAAAAGTGGCTTCTAAGTTCAGATAGTAATAATAACGTAATAATAATGTATACTTTATTAATCCTGCAAGGGGAAATTAACAATGTTTTTCACTTTGTTGTTATGACACACATTACACACAGGTCTGAATTACACACACATGCTCAGTACCTATACATGCACTAATGGAGTGATGTCAGATTGAGGGAACTGCCCATGGAAAGGCGCCCCGAGCAGATGGGGGTCCGGTGCCTTGCTCAAGAGCACGGCGGTGCCCAGAAAGTGAACTGGCACCTCTCCAGCTACCAGTCCACCACCATACTTTGGTCCGTATGGGGACTTGAACCGGCGACCAGTTCCCAACCCAACTCCCTACTGACTGAGCTACTGCCACCCCCAGATAGAGTTTAATCAGTGTTAGAGATTTGACTTTGATTTGAGACTACTGTGGTAGGTGGTCCAATGAAAATAGCATGTATGGGGAAATAAAAAGCATGGTGAAAACTATTATTTCTATTTCAAAATTGTATCAACATCTTTCAAGGCACGTTTCTTGCAATCATATTATGTATTAGAATGTAATGCAATCCACAAAACTTCAAACTATAAAAAGAAAGACAAATCACATTTTGCTTTTTGCTAGTTTACGAAAGCTCCTACGTAGGAAATATTCTCTTAAAGTTTATGTACTCAGGTTTTGACCAACATTTTTTTTTTTACCTTTCGTTTCAGGGCTTCCATTCAATTTACCAAATTATCTTCGATTAGAAACAGTTTCCATGTCAGTTACCCCACAATTAAATAAAAAAACAATACCACAATACTGTAAATTGAGCATTGTATTGATCATTGTATATTATTGAAAAAAAGTGCACTGTATTAGACTGTAATATAATCTGCAAGGTATAAAAAGAATGACAAAATCACATTTAGCTTTTTGCAATTTTACGGAAGCCCTGAAAGGCAAGGTGAAAAAAAATTGTAATTATAGTATATAATTATATAAGTTTATCTTGTATGCATGAGATTTTATTTTAAAGTGTATCTACAACGTAGGAGATATTTCCTGCATACTGTAGGCTAGATAAAATTAGGTGTTGGCCAACTTTGCCTGCATTTTCTTTCAGTCTATTCAAATGTAATGCAATCCACAAAGTACTAAAAGAAAGACATAATAAAATCTTTGCTGTTTGCAAATTCATGGAAGCCCTGAAATGCAAGGTGAAAAAAATGCATGTTACATGTCAATCTCCTAGGAGATAAACTTCAAGATAATGTTTCATTCGTAAGAGGGAGATATAGGTTTTGGCCAACATTGCCCACAAGTTCTTTTTTTACCTTGCCTTTTAGGGCTTCCAATTTTACACTTTGCCATTTTTTGTTTAAAAACAGTTTGCATGTGTGGCCGGTTAGAGCAGGCGCACATAGAGGTTTATTCCTCGATGCAGAAGGTCCAGGGTTCAAGTCCAACCTGTGGTGGTTTTCCTGCATGTCTTCCCCCTCTCTCTCCCCTTTCATGTCTGAGCTGTCCTATCATTAAAGGCTGAAATGCCCATAATAAATCTTTAATCTGTTTTTTATCTGTTACCAATTTGTATGAATTTGTGTGTCTTTATGTCTTGTGTAAAGCTCTTTGAATTGCATTGCTGCTGAACTGTGCTATACAAATAAAATTGCCTTGCCTTGCCTTAAAAAAATGATTCCCCACAATTAAATTTAAAAAGTTCCTTGATACTGTACGTTGAGCATTGAGTGACTATACTGCTTATCATTGTATAATTCAGTACATTTTCAGAATGTATTACATTTCATTTGAAATTGTGTCACAGAAAAGTGTATGTATTAATCTAATTATTGAGAAAGCAAGTGTCTGTCTGTGCATATGCATGTAAAGTGTCTGATGAGGTTTACCTGTATAGTAAAACTGGGGACAGAGAAGAAGAGGACACTGAGCACAGCCGCCTGGAGCATCATGGTTATAGGACAGCAGCAGCAGACTAAGAAAAACCTGGGGAAACACAAGTGTTCCAACTTATATGGGTGTGAAAGCAAACTAACTTTCATCCTAATATGGTATACTGCTTACCAAAGAAGTTGACAAATTCTGATAAACTGGAAGTGGGAAGTTATTACTTAAAGAAGACGGTTGTTTGTGTAAGATGTGGGCTGTTTCTGGCTGTCTGTCCCCAGGCAGGAGCAGATAACACATTTTAGCAGACAATTATATAAAAATGGTCAAACTGATCAGTCAACTGACCAAAACATTTTTCTTGTTTGAGAATCCAACTTTAAAAAACACATCTAAATTTAGTAATATTAAGGTATAAATGGCAGAAAGGCATGTTTTTGTTACTTTTTAAGGAAAGGTTTTATATCAGATCTCAGTTAAAGCTGAAACTCCTCACGAAATCAAAGTGTTTTAACATGTAATAGCCAAAGTAAATTTAGATAGATGCAGAAACAGGATTGGGTGATTAGTTTAAGTGCCTATTAACACTCGGGTGCAAATATCATACAATTCAGGTCAGTTCAGTCATATTATCTCAGGTGGGAAACTTGACTTACCCTAGTCCCTAACATTTATAGCTAGTTTATTGTCTGTTAAGTTCCTGTCTATCAAAGAGTAAGTTAAAACAATGGTGATTTAGCATATGACCCACTGATGAAATCGCTTGTATTTGCTGCTTTGTCAAGTAATACAATCTGACTGTCGGGGGCGACATTCCCGCCCTATATTTAAATGGAGCGCACAGTTAGTGACCCTTTTTACGTCACTCAGCAGGGGTTGGTCTCTCCCCATCTGTCCCAGGTGGAGCTTGTCACTGCAGATTATGCTGCATTCGATTTGCAAAGAAACGGTACGTATGGGTCTACATTTCATTACTGCTGACTCACAATCGGGGACCAACAGACCGAGAAGGAGTCCAAAGAATAATTAACAAAAAACTAAGAAGCTTGCTGTAAAGCCTCAGAACAGCTGGGCTCAAATCTCTGCCGCAGCCGTCACGGTGCCGACAGCATGTTCGACAGTGCTGCTAGCCCGCGGAGAGTTTCGGGGATAGGACTGCCACTTGCCATCCTGGACCTGCTTACCCACTGCTACCTTGGGCTTCAGGCTGACGCATGCTGTTACCTTCGAGAGAAGGCAGCACCCCCAACAACCCCTGTAAATGTTATATGGCAACGTGAGGCACAACACTCAGATCGGAGGTAACATTCAACCCTTTCCTCCCCGGGTGAGGCGAATTAGGGGAAAGCAGTGTGTGCTGCGTGCTCTTCCTCTGCCTCCACTTTATCAGCTAAGGTTATTCCACATTCTGCCTCAGTGGCTGCTAGGGTGTTTGTGTCACATTGGTTAGATTGAATAGTAACTCTACATGGCTATGTTAATATTGAATGAATGAATGAACTGTTTACACAACACAATAACGTGAGCTATATAAATTAGCTGGATACAGTGTTAAACGTAATTTGCTCTTACCACTGTTTCGCTATGTGTATTTTATCCATAGCAATCCCACCAATCGGTACCAAAACATCCCAGTTAGAGAGTAAATGCCGTAAACATATTCTTTGTCAATTTCTACAATAATTTCCCAAAAGAATCAAACAGGCCTGCCTTATTGCACAATCCAAATTTTCTTCAAAACTTGCTATTTTCAGCGTGTAGCTTGCTAGCTCGAAGTTTTTTGTTGTTTCTCGGAGAGAACGGAGTTTGACAGCGGCAACACACATCGCCAGATGTTCCAGCGATTATACTGGAAATGAATTGATGTTGATCCAGACTAACAGGAAACATGGATACACATAATTGAAGCTACCTAGCATAATTTCAGGAGCAGGGCCGCACCTCAAACACGCCTCTTCCAGTATTCCATGAATACCCACCTAACCCTCTCTCGTATTCTGTGCCCCTCCCTCCCCTGTTAGTTTTCCCCTCTCCTTTTTCATCCTAGGGGGGTCTGTCATGCCCGGGTTTTACGGTGAATTCCCTTTCTTACATTCGTGTTTCCTGTCTTTTCAATCTGCCTTCCATTGTGTTTTATTAAAAGAACCTGGTGTGATTGGTGACAATCCTCCCCATATTGGAGCATATACTTGTGTTACCTGTGTCCATCTTTTAAACGCATCTCCAATATTTACCTGTGTTTTACCACGTCTCTGGTCATGCAACTGTTTAGTAAGATACCAAGTTTTTTTTTAGGTGGGGTAGAATGACCCATGTGTTAAAATGGGCAATTGACAACAACACAGAGGCCAAAACTAAAATAGACATTCCCAGGATGAATATTTCAAAGGAGAAAACTGGCTTTAACATTCTTCGCAGAGAAGATAGTATTTCAACTTGGCATGTTTCCTTAATATCTGATGACATATTGTGTTAATGTATTAATTTAATACAGTAAAGATATTACATATTGCTCCTTTAATGATAACATAGGCAAATATTTTGATTCATCCTATCCCTCTATCCTTATCCCTTACACTACCCCCATCCCTTCATCCTTGGAAGTCAATTTTAAAGTCATGTTTCAACAGTATTTCCCATCCTTCTTTCCATTCCCAGCCCTAGCCTGTCACCCATTCCCCCTCTCCTAATGTTACTCGGTGTCTACCGTAACGTTAGCTCTGTGCCCTAAGATCACACAGTGCCTTGCGTTGCCCACTCCTGCTAACTTTATTGTTCATCAGAGGTGACACGACAAATGGATTTCGTTTTACAAAAGAAGAGCAAGATTCGCTAACGTTAGCCAACACAATTATTAAAAAATAGACATTTGAATAGTAATTTCAGAATTTGAATGTTTTTCGGGATACATTCCAACAGCCCTGGTTGTTAACATATTCACATGTATGTTTCTGAACCATATGTGACTCATAAGCCTGTGAGTTTAGCTGATTCTTGGGCTTTCTCAGTGCCCAGATAATCCATATTTGGGGTCAGTGACACAGCTGAACATGTATAAAAACCTGGAGTGAAACCTCAGCTGCACAAGTCCACACAGCGGATCCAAGGTGAGTTAAATTGTCTGCAGCAGAATGCAGTGGAGAAGTGTGCACTTTTGTTTCACTGTATCTTTCCTCTGAGTGGAAGTTGTAGCTGAACTTTCTTGTTGGAATTTATTGTTCTGTATTTGTGTAAGTATTATGTGAATAATGTGAAAAAAATAAAACTTGCTAGCTGCTATGGTGTGTGCTGGTACACTTCTATCTTCTCAGGTCACAATAAAACAAACAGACAGGCTGAGGTTATGATGTGAATAAGCATGGTTTATTTATTAGTAAATAATCAAGCTCACAAAGCAGTTATTTGTGTAAGTGTAAATTTGTGATGATGTCATTGGACACCTCATTTCTCATTAGGAGAGCATGCAAGCTAATTTGATCAAATTCTGAATAAAAGCACATTCGTTAAGCACAAGATGCATTTCTGGTGTTGCTTGTACAACGTTGCCTCATTTTGCCTCATTTGCTCTGGATTTCCTGTTGGAAAAAAAGGGAATTTGTTCAAAAATATTGAATTAATATGAGTGTGTGTTTGTGTGTACATGTGCATGCACACAAACACACAAACACACACTAATGGGCATGCAAGTTATGGGAGTAAAAAAAACTGAATTCTCTCTTGGTCTTGTGGTTAAGACGACCATCTTAAGCCCTTTTCTTTTTTCTTTTCTTTTACTACAATTGATTTTAGAAATTTCTATACCTTCCATCGCAGGGTTTTGCGAACAAACTCTTACTTATAAATATACACTGTATATCATTGGTTAATGTCTGGTAGTCTCGCATTGCTAGACCTATCTCCAAAGCACTACAAAGTAAGGTCTGGCCCCTCCACACATAAATTCCTGGATAGGAGAAAAAGACACTGGGTTGTTTGTATTTCTTTAAACCAATCACCATCGTCTTGGGCGGAGCTAAGCTCCGGTTGCAAAGATGGTGGCTCTGCAAATTAGTCTCAGAAAGGAACTTGTTTTGGTGAAACATTTGCACCCCCGCAAAAGAAAACACCACATACAATATGAGTGTTGAATGAATTAGTTAATGAACTGTTTACACAACACGTGACGTGAGCAGTGTTTGGAATAACGCCGTTTAAAAGAACGGCGTTAGGTAACGGCGTTATTTTTTCAGTAACGGGGTAATCTAACTAATTACTTTTCCCGTTGTTACAACGCCGTTAACGTTACTGGACGTTAAATGCGGCGCGTTACTATGCATTGATTGAATAAACTGTGTAATCCAAACGCATCCATGGCTCACAGCTAGTGAGGAGGTGGGTTAATAACGAGGTAAGCGTTTATGATTGGCTAAGGCAGAGTCGTGTTTCATGGTAGCCAATCAGAGCCAGTGTTTTTACACACATGCCAGCACACGCGCTACACATACAACAGCTAAACAGATTCAGCAGAGATGGCGAGTCAGGAGCAATCCGATGAAAAGTTGGCATTTTCAGGGTGGAGATATAAGCACTACTTCAAATTAATTGTGGTCAAAGGCAAGAACGTGCATGTGTACATTACGTCCAGGAGCGAAGAATTTGTCGACATCCGTTGTAAGCAACTCTAATCTAATGAAGCATCTCACAACGACACGCATCTACAAAGCTAGTGGCCAAAACACCGATACCTCCACCACCGATGATAGCTCGCCATCCTCTAGCAAAGAAGGACTCGGAGCAAAGTCCTCCAAGCAGCAAAAGCTAGATCTGTCTGCCTCACAACAAAAACCTATGACACAGGCTGAAGTCAACCATATGATAGGCAGGTATGTTGTTAAAAGTATATGTGTCATATAAGTTTATATGGTGTAACTGTTTACTTTTCTTACAAAGATAATACTTGAATTGCAGGATAAATCTCTTGCTGTCTGTCGACGTGCAATAAATATCGAAAGTTATGTACGTTTAACACCTGTCTGTTCTACTCATTTCAACTGACTTGTGAAAACTGCTAAAAAAAATCAAAATTCTTTGACATATAGCAACTTTTTTTTTTTAAAGTAACGCAAATAGTTACTTTCCCTGGTAACGAGTTACTTTAATTATAGAGTAATTCAGTTACTAACTCAGTTACTTTTTTGAACAAGTAGTGAGTAATTATAACTAATTACTTTTTTAAAGTAACGTTCCCAACACTGGACGTGAGCTATATAAATTAGCTGGATACATGGTTAAATGTAATTTGCTCTTACCACTGTATCGCCATGTGTATGTTATCCATAGCAATCCCACCAATCAGTCCCAAAACGTCCCAGTTAGAGAGTAAATGCAGTAAACATATGCTTTGTCAATCCTTACAATAATTTCCCAAAAGAATCAAGCAGGCCTGTCTAATTGCACAATCCAAATGTTCTTCAGAAAATCTTTCATCAAGGTTTTTTGTTGTTTCTTGGAGATAACAGAGTTTGACAGCGGCAACACACATCACCAGAACAACTGGCACCACCAGACCGCACCTCAAACACGGCTCTTCCAGTATTCCTATGAATACCCACCTAACCCTCTCTTGTCATTCGCTCTTCGCTCCTAGGGTCTGTTGTGCCCGGGTGCTACGGTGAATTCCCTTTCTTACATTCATGTTTCTTGTCTTTTCAATCTCCCTTCCACTGTGTTTTATTAAATGAACCTGGTGTGATTGAGGACACTCCTCCCCATGTTTCCTGTCTTTATCTTACCTATAATGGCAAAATGCCAGAAAAACAACAAAATGTATGATGAATCAATCAATTAAAGCTACTAAACACATAAGAAGAGGAAAACTTCCATCTGTATTATTATACTTAACTTAGATCACATTGAGGATAGCGTGTAGCATGTTCCGAACATATTCACAACTTACTTTCATTTCTAGAAGAAGCGCTTTCTTTGCACAGGTTTCAGGTGACGTCTGGAAGCAGTCGATTCTGACGAGAGAAAGCGAAATCTGTAAAAGCTGCTTTATTCCTATGTATATAGTACTGCTACAATGCACATGAACATAAGTATGTTTTTATCTTCCTAGGTATCTGTTCAGTCTGACCTAGTCCGTCAATTTTATCAGTAGAAAGGCAGCATGAGAGAGTACTGTTGGTAGGTGAAAAGCCAGGAAGGAAGACAAGTGAGAATGCAGTGAGAATGTAAGTAACTCAGAAAATACACTGCAGATACAGAAACGAGCAGGAAGTTATTTAGTTAGGGAGATGGTAGGCTATATGGGTAAAAAGATACGTACTGCAGTTATACAGGAGGTTCACCCGACGGATGTCAGTAGGACTCATCTGGGTGGCTCTGCCAATGACTACATTGTTGTCGGGGATGGGAATGATGGTTGGCTGACAGTTCTTAGAGAAGTCATACCTATGGTGTAAATACACAGTAGTGCTGAGAGGTTTAAACTGTACAGCGGTACTGTTGAATAACCACGAAAACCTGATATATGGATCCATACTGGGCATGAAGAGACTGCAAGTGATTTAGGGAATTGTTAAAAAGGCATTCTAAAAATAAGAATAAAGCTATAGTGCGTAGTTTCTGCCAGCCCCATGAGGAATTTTAAGTAATGACAACAACACTGTTGGCGCGTCCACATCATACAAGCCTACCTTATCGTGTACCCCACGCAACTCATTTGGCAATGGCTTGAATGTAACGGACGTTCATTAATATCAAAAAGTTACGCATTAAAGCTAATATTGGACTATAACAGTCTGAGTTCTAGAAAATCAAGTTATAGTCCTTTTAGTACGTAATCCCCCCCCCCATGTTTTCATGGACAGTGTTTGATGCTGTCCTCCCCCGGAAAATGCCCAGTTTGTTTTTTCAAGCAGCAATTACTACTCATATTTCATAGACTGTTAAGTCTATGCCATATTTACAGGTTTATAGTGGCATCGCCCTCTAGTGGTTGTAGTAGTTATGAAGGGAGTAAAACTGGAATTAAGGGGACGCAGTATAACATCTCCAACCTTCAACATAAGGAGGTAAGTTGGGATGGTGGGTCAAACAAACAGGACTTTCATCCAGGGTACCAATTTGAAAATAAAAGTAAACTGTGAGTTTTTTTTTAACTTTGTGGAATAAACTGAGCTTTGTAGCATAATATATGTATATACAGTATAACATGATTTCATAGTTGCAAAATTACATTGTTGTTGTATATTATAATTAAGTTGAGTGAATGCTACCTTCCATAGTGCATGATAGAGCCGTAGTCATAGGGAGTGCCAAGGTTCCTTGTTTCGATCTTCCTGAAATTGTGCTCCTTTCCTGCAGGCAATCACAAAGCTTGATTAAATGTTTTTATTACAGCTTGCCAGTCAAAATGGCTGAAAAGTGCAGTAAGTGAAATGTGTGAATGTGTTACAGTATATCTGCAGGAAACTACATGTCATTATTTCTGTACACATGGTTGCTCATTCTAAAGGTCTTCATAAGCATATATTTCAAGCTGTTCTCACAAACCAATTTGTAGGCATAGCTACAAAAGTTAAAGCACTGTAATTTGTATGTATACCACGTATTTATTTCTGTATGCACCACATTGGCGGCTGCTGTGTAAGACAGATATGGTCCGCATAGGGAGGAGGTCGTTGGAGGACGGGTTGGTTACAAAGCGCAGGGCTTTAATCAGGGGAGCAGAGTTAAGGTCCTCGAAGAAGTGAAGGGGAAAACACAAGACTTGAAATGACTTGAAATGGGTGTTCATGTACTTAAGGGGACCGTGTACTTAAGTAAGCGACCAGTATTTTAATCCAAACCACAATTTTTTCTCTTGGTTTTGGTGCCTTAATCTAAATCGCCGCATGATGAATTTTTTTCGGTAAACTTAACTGCAAAAGCCCCTGAAAAGACCGGCACCTCACGGTGCACTATACCCGGCTCACAGTCACGTTTTATCAGCTAAACTCAACTGAAACGGCCTCTCAAACAACCTCACAGTGCTCTGTTCCCGGCTCACAGTAAGGTTTCCTCAGCTAAATTTAACTGTAAAGACTGCTAAACTTGACTGTCATGCAACTGGTCAACCCATGACCGGTCAGCATTAGCTAATTTCGTAGGATATCATACGAATTGTGCATATGTTTTCATACGATAACATATGAACCCGTTGGTGAGAATGCGTCGCATAATTCACATTCCTAGCTACTGTATTCCAGCTACGATGATATGATAGTCATATTTTAATTTGTTTATTTGTACGTAACATTTTTCACTTAAAAGTTCAGAGCTTAAACATCATAAAGGTCAGTTGTAAGACCCCTTTGTTGGTTGTTGTATCTTTTGCAAAGGCATTACTAAAGCTCCATCTATAGTTGACATAAAGAAAGTCTGTAACTCGACCCACCAGGCTCGACGTTCTCCAGCAGGATGCGAACATGCTGGTCCCTGTCGGACCGAGTCTGTTCATGGTCGAAGCCCAGGGCGTGGAGCAGCTCGTGTTGGATGACCTGGTGGTAAACACAGCCCGGACGTTGCAAAGACAGTTCCTGGCCATAACCACGACGCCCAACATATGAGTAACACCTGAAAGAAGTAAACCAAACTTTTGACTGACTGTGTACTCGTGCAGGCATATGTGGTATGTGCATTGTGTGGTCCATACCCTTCGCGACACTTGATGTCAATAAAGTCCTTCTGTCTGTTAGTCAAGGGGGTGAAGCGGATGCAAGTGCACTGAGCAAATGACTGCAGGGCTTGGACGATGATTTTTCTCTCTCGCGTGGCTTGACATAAAAAAACAACATTAATTAACAGTTTGGTGAGTTTTTATAATGTCATCTTCTTATTTACTCTGCCATAGCATTAAAAGGGGACTACTATTACTACTACTTTTATTACAACTCCTATTACTATTCTGGTACTACAACTACTACTGCTGAGACTGTCCTGCCCCTAAAAATGCTCCCAAAGGTTGTTTGTTCAAGCAGCAATTAAGTCTCATATTTATGTTTATAGCAACCAGCCGTCTAGTGGCCGTGGTAGTTATGATGTGCATAAAGCCGGAAG
Organism: Perca schrenkii; assembly: GCA_025617405.1. Taxonomy (NCBI): domain Eukaryota; kingdom Metazoa; phylum Chordata; class Actinopteri; order Perciformes; family Percidae; genus Perca; species Perca schrenkii. The sequence goes on from CM046787.1 coordinate 6,185,812, forward strand.
TAAGGTGTCAAAGTAGGAGTGTCAAATTTACACAAGGAGGTAGGTTAAGTTAAAGCTACCCCTTTTTTTGATTTGGACAATGTAACACTACATTAGTTCATTTTGAATGGGATTGATGTGGCAGACAAAAAATTTGATAATAAACATATTTGTCAGATCTTTCAATTTAGAAAAAGAATAACACCTAGAGGGAAATTCTACTGGGGATCTTTAATTCCTGATATTAACTGGAGAAGAGCTATGTTGTTACCTAGTAAATACTGCATTACAAATAAAGTGAAGGAGGTTTAATTCAAAGTTCTTCATAAAATATACCCCGTGAATGTTACTGTAGCCAAATATGCAGACATAAGTAGTGCTTGTTTCTTCTGTGGTGATATGGATGAAAACACTATCACACCTATTTTTTTAAGGTGAGAAAACTAAAACATTTATCAGTGACTTCAATAGTCACCTTTTTGATCCAAAATACTCTCTTAGCGTAAAAGATTTTCTTTTTATTATGATAATCCTAATAATAACACTTTGGAATATGTAGTGAACTTTTTTGTTTTGCAAGCTAAGTTTTATTCATAAACAAAAATGGCAAAAAGGGACAGCATTCCTTCCAGGTATTTAAGTTAGAAATAGATTTGCTCCTTAAATCACTTCATATAATTAAAAATAACCCAAAAAATGATCGGCTTCTGCGTCTCCTATAAACAGTCTGGAAATCCTGAACAGTTTTCCTCTTTGTTTTGTGTCTTGTTTTTGTATGGAAAACTGTATTGTCATACCATGACAGTGTATGATATTTTGTGTATTGTGTATTTTGTGTCTTTAAGCATCAATGAAAAATAAATAATAAAAGGAGGTAGGTTTAGGCATGTTGGGGTGGTGGAGGATTTTCACCCATGAAAGTAGGGTTTGAGTAGCAGTGGTTCTCAACCTTTTTTGTGCCAGCGCCCCCCTATCCATTATCCAGGTCCCTAACACCCCCCATCAAATATTATGTAGGCCCCGAATATTAATGATTATGCTCTAATATAGGCCTATTATTTTTGTTACTATTGTTATCAAAAATAATCAAAAAATCAAATCATTGAATGACAAACAACACATTTATTAGTTTCCCAGATATCAAAAAAGCCATGTGAATAGAAATTATATATATGTACAGGTTTAAAAAAATAAAATGCAACCATTTGACATTCAAATTAAATAACTGCAGCCAATCAGAACGACTAGATATGTAACATTCAAACTATAATTTGGTATTATCAAAAGGCCTGCTGCATGGTGTGAACCTCCTTTATAAGATGACTATAATTTGAATGTCCTTTTTTGTGAAGTGAAAAGAGGACATTCAAGTGACCTTGTGAAGTGACCTTGGGTGTCATGAAATGCGCTTTAAATAAAATGTATTATTATGCTTATTATTATTATTATTATTATTATTATTATTATTATTATTATTATTATTATTATAACACTAACAGTAGCCAATCAGAAACAGCTAGCAATTTAACATTCAAATCTATTTTTCATTCACACACACACACACACACACACACACACACACACACACACACAGAAAAGTATTTTGGTGATGACAAACGACTTGAAAAACGACACCTACTGCCAAATGGAAATAAATTTACAACCTTTGAAAGTTAGTGAGAGCCCTTTTTTATGCTTAGAAGAGTCTAGGTTAGAAGAGTATAGGTTTGCTATCGCCTGTCTCCGTAAATAGCAGAAAAAAAACGGGAAGGGTCCAACTGCAGCTTGCAGCAGTCGCTCACGCCACGCCCACTGCTCACGCCACGCCCCCCTGGCACGCAACTTCCGACTTCCAGGGTTAGTTTCATATACAGTATATGTCAATGGTTAGTTTACAAGACGCAGTTGGACCATGGCTGTATTAAAGCCCATGTTGCAGGTTAACCACCACTGTTGATTAATAGGTACATATAGCACTCAATATATGTATATCATTGTTAAAAATGTCTCCAAATAGTTTTCAAGGCCAGTTTTTGTCAGGTTTTTGGTATTAGTGTTTTTTTTTTTTTTAACAATCAGCCTGATACTAGAACTATGGTGACTGTGTATCAGCCTAGTACTGTAACTATGGTGACTGACTGGGATGAGGAAGAATGTCTTTTACTGTCAGTGAATAGCACCAAGTGAAAGTCAATGTTTTCTTTATATCTAGTGACAGTGATCATGTCGTTAGTTCAGATAAGTACAGAGGCCTGTACTACGAAGCAGGATTTGGCGTTAACGAGCTAACTTAAGGCTCAACCCAGGATTTTCTGTACTACGAAGGTGGATCACTTGTTACCGGGTTCAATCACCGTGGTAACTCATGCTGAACACCTAACCTGGTCGGGAGCAGGTTAAGTTGGAGATCAGAGATCAACCGGTGTAAAAGCACCGCCTACTGACCAATCAATAGGTCGATTGATAACAGCGTCACCATTCTTAGAGAAGATCAGGCGGAGCTCGGTGCAGAGAGAGAGGGGGGAGAGAGGTGGAGAGAGGGGTGCGCTCAAAAGTTAAAACATTTACATTTATTTTTTTTAGAGACCAACAACCCCGTTAACATGGGTATTTTTATGAAATATAGCCTATATATTTTAATGGGAGGGAATTACTTATCGGCTTCTTGAGCCGTGTGTCGCCAATGCGCACATCGGTTTGAATTATGTTTTTATATTTTTTATTTGCTCTAACGATCGCTTCCGCTGCCAGGGTTGCAACTGAAATAATAGGCTAAAGCAACGACAGTTTATGGAAAGCACAAGTGTAATTATGGTCAGATCTTGGTCCTGACTGATGAGGAAGTGATATTAATAAGCGTTGTTATTTAAACATCTACAGCGTCGGCTATTTATTTTTTATTTTTTGCCAGCTTCCCTTCCTGTTTTAGGAAGCAGCGACTGTATTGCGTTTTCCCTGTAAAACCGTGTCTGTGTTCTTCATATTTATGGAGAATTATAATGTGCTCTTCTTATATATAACATGCGGCTCTGGTAGATGTTTGCGATTGGTCGTGGTGCGCAGACACCGCCTCGTTTATGTGAACGCGCGCGCCGCTGGATTGGGAAACCCTGAGTTGACTGAACTAGTTGATAACCGGCGTCGTAGTACAGGTTATGCAGGACCGCGGTTGTTAGGTTAGGTGAAGCCGGATTACTGAAAGAGATCCAGGACAAGTTGATCTTGCTTCGTAGTACAGGCCTCTGGTAAACTTATCTAGATCTAGAAAATACAAAGCATCATGCTAGCTATATGCTAGCTATGGGCTAACTTGCCAGTCCCACCTGTGAAACCCCCCGACAATTGTAAACATATTGATTAGATATCTCACGTTTTGATGGTAGCCTACTAGCTCCAGTAACAACATATTTGCCTAGTGTTTATTTATTACTTGGACGGGGATGTTGTTCAGCTTTTCACAAGTTTAGACAGCTAGCTAATGCTAACGCCTTCGGAGTTTGCTATATCTGCGTCCACGTTGTCAACATAAGACCTGTGGCGTTAGTGCTCCTTTTGAACCATAATGTTATTGAATGAAACGTTAAACTTCGCTCCTACGAGATGGGTGAGTTTTTGTTAGTTACACACAAAGGTAACTAGCTATAGTTAGCCTGTACGTATGTTAGCGGACATTAGCTAATGTTGCATAGCCAGCCAGCAGCTTCGGCAGTATTGGCGAGCTAACAACGACAGCTAACACATCCATGTGTCTCCATTTCAAACATCACTGCAGATTGACTGACTGACTGCTTTTAGCAGCAGAGGTTGATTTTGGGCGACATACTGTCATGGTTAGCTCACCGAAACTACTGCCGATTGCCGAAGTTGCTGGCTGGCTACGCAACGTTAGCTAATCCCGCTAGCATACGTACAGGCTAACTATGGCCAGTTAGCTTTGTGTGTAATGTTACAAAAACACCTATTTCATAGGAGCGAAGCTTAATATTTCATTCAATAAAAGTATGATACAAAAGGAGCACTAACGCCACGTCTTATGTTGACAACGTGGACGCAGCTCCGAAGGCAGTTGTAATACCAGTATTTAACTAACGCTGCTGCGCTAACGTTAGCAAACGTCAGCGTAGCGTTAGCTAACAAGCTAAACTTATGAAAAGCCGAACAGCATCCCCGTCCAAGCTGTGTTTCACTTTCCCTCCAATATTATTATACACATAACAAAGACACATTGACTCGGTCGAGACCAAAAGCCATATTTTTCCAGAACAGTGGTAGAAACCGTGACCGGGACAGTGAAAATATTCACTAACGTTAAACATTGTGTTTCCGTTGTTCCTGATCCTTTACATGCTTAGCTAAATAAACGATAGATGTATTTAGCTAGACAACCAAGGAGATTTAATCATTATGTCATGCTACTAGCTAGCTAGCTACTAGCTAACGCTAGCAGTTAGCCTGCAGTTTCGGGAACATAGCTCATCCATGGCTTTATCTCTCATCCACGTTACAAGCTTTACAGCATACAGCCCTCGGATGTATCATAAGAGAGAACCAAGGCCATGTAATCACTATGTCTGTAGCTAGTAACGTTATGTAGGCATGGTCTTAATACAGCCATGCTAGCCAACCCTGATGTTAGCAACTAGCTAGCTAGCCGATAGCCCCGCCAAGATTACTTTTTTTGTAAAGTAAAAAAAAAAAGGGGGGCTTTTATTTTGAAGGCAAAGAAAAGAAGGGGGCTTTTATTTTGAAGGCAAAGAAAACAAGGGGCGTGGGCGGCAACAAGGGGTCTGGTGGGCCTGGCGTGAGCGGAGGGCGTGGCGTGAGCAAAGGGGGCGTGGCGTGAGCAGGGGGCGTGGCGTGAGTAGGGGGCGTGGCGTGAGCGACTTCTGCAAGCTTGGATAGGGTCCAAGTTGGACCCTATTGAGCTGGACAGAGAAGCTAGCGGCAATGGAAAACTGTTTCGCGTTTTTCCGTTGTGATTCGGCCAGAAACTCCAACATTGTGAGGCGAAGAGATCGTTTTGGAATATAAAGTTTGGATATTACATTTCCTTGGACTCTTGGGGATTTATGAAAATAAAGTTTTGGTCAAAATACCACTTTGTTGCTGAAAGGACAACGAAAACAGGTATGCATGCACTCTCGGCTGCGCCGATTACGGTTGAATTGTTTTATTTTCTGCTACTTTGTAACAACTGTGTAGATGGCTGTATATTTTAAAGATTTAATGCTTTAAAGTTATAAAAACGCTCATGAGTGGAAGTTTTATCGAGGTTACACCGACGCCCAGTCACAAAGTGTCCCGTTGACGGGACGGTGATCCGAGAGGTTCAAAGTTTATTAATTCTGAACGCGTCTGGCCTGTCTATCTATATTGCACCAAATACGACACTGCACTCCCTTGTGAAGTCTTTGGATGAAAGGTTCTCAAAATAATCAAAATGCAAACAAACAGACAGACACATCGAGATTCCTGCCTTTATTAGAGATAATAATATGTTCAGCCCCCTCTCTCCGAAGCTTCGAATATTCGAAGGCAGCACGGCGCTGCGCCAAACAGCTGACAGAAGCACAGAAAAGTTAGGATACCTGTCTCGTCCAGTCGCAGTGCTGTAAACTGGCAGCTGTTAATGTTGCAGACCACTTATTTTTTAGTAGTTTAAGTGTAAACATGTATTGTTATTGTGAATCTTTGGTTTAAACTAGCTTTCAAACAAACGCCCCCCAAGGGCACCTCAAAGCCCCCCTTTCCAAAATATTGCTTCCAACGCCCCCCATCATCTTCTGAATGCCCCCTGGGGGGTGATACCGCCCCCGTTGAGAAACACTGGTTTAAGGTATGTTCACAGAAAACGCTCCTGTGGACCCACAGTATTAGGGGGTCGGAACAAAGGACCCATATCGTCGTATGGTTAGTTGTTTGGTTGATAAAATGTCAATCAGTGTTTCCCAAAGCCCAAGATGACGTCCTCCAATGTCTCATTTTGTCCACAACTCAAATATATTCAGTTTACTGTCACAGAGGAGTGAAGAAACTAGAAAATATTCACATTTAGGAAGCTGGAATCAGAGACCAGAGAATTGAATGACCAATTAATTGATTATCAAAATAGTTGGGGATTCATTTGATAGTTGACAACTAATTGATTAATTACCACAAGTTTTAAAACTGCTATTGCTACTACTATTACCTTTACTGCTACTTTTTCTACTATACTGCTACTGCTGGGCTATTATTTACTGCTGAATAATAATATAGATGCAAAGTAAAAGCCAAGCCTTCAGTACTCACAGTACTCATTGGAGATGCGGTAGGGTACGTAGACGTTGCCGTCGGTGGCTTTAGGCCACAAGCAGCCTCGTGCTGTGCAGGGATCAGCGTTCTGTAGACCTGTTGGCACTGCTTTCCTGCAAAATCACATGACAAGATCAAGTAAATGTTTCCATCTCTTTTTTTGTACTGCATTTCATTTTCTTGATTTAACTGCTGTGTTAAAGCCCGTCTAATCTGGGTATGATACAAGCTCTTCTTCCACAACCAGCTTCAAGCCTAAAGTCTCCCACTCCACCAACGACCGACGCCTAGCCAACAAACTTAATGAGTTCTACTGTCGCTTTGAACAAAGGGTCGGTCCTGTAACCATCCCCCTCAACACCTCCCAACAAAGGGTCTTCCCTGATTCCATCCCCCGCGACACCTCCCAACAGCTACAGCTACAGTGCATCACCTCCACCTCCACCTCCCCCACCTTAAAGGTCCCCCCCCCCTCCACCTCCCCCACCCACCTCAGCGACGACTCTCTCCATCAATGAGAAAGACGTCAACAGACTGTTCAGGAGATAGAACCCCAGGAAAGCTGCTGGACCGGATGCTGTCTCCCCATCCAGCTTGAAGCACTGCGCTGACCAGCTGTCTCCGGTGTTCACAGACATTTTCAACACCTCGCTGGAGACATGTCACGTGCCAGCCTGCTTCAAGACCTCAACAATCATCCCCGTTCCCAAGAAGCCAAGGACCACAGGACTTAATGACTTCAGACCCGTTGCCCTGACCTCTGTGGTTATGAAGTCCTTTGAGCGCCTTGTGCTTTCACACCTAAAAGCCATCACCGACCCCCTCCTGGACCCCCTGCAGTTTGCCTACAGAGCCAACAGGTCTGTAGATGATGCAGTCAACCTGGCCCTCCACTACATCCTCCGGCACCTGGACTCCACAGGAAACTACACCAGGATCCTGTTTGTGGACTTCAGCTCTGCTTTCAACACCATCATCCCGGCTCTGCTCCAGGAGAAGCTCTCCCAGCTTGGTGTGCCTGACTCCACCTGCAGGTGGATCATTGACTTCCTGTCTGACCGGAAGCAGCATGTGAAGCTGGGGAAAGACATCTCCAACTCACAGACCATCAGCACCGGATCCCCTCAGGGCTGTGTTCTTTCTCCTCTACTCTTCTCCCTCTACACCAACAGCTGCACTTCCAGTCACCAGTCTGTCAAGCTTCTAAAGTTCGCGGACGACACCTCCCTCATCGGACTCATCTCTGATGGTGACGAGTCCGCCTACAGGTCGGAGGCTGACCACCTGGTGACCTGATGCAAGCAAAACAACCTAGAGCTCAACGCTCTAAAGACAGTGGAGATGGTTGTGGACTTCAGGAAGAATTCAGCCCCACCTCTTTCCGCTTCCTGGGGACTACAATCTCCCAGGACCTCAAGTGGGAGCTGAACATCAGCTCCCTCGTCAAGAAAGCACAACAGAGGATGTACTTCCTGCGGCAGCTGAAGAAATTCAGCCTGCCAATGACAATGATGGTGCACTTCTACACAGCCATCATTGAGTCATCCTCACATCCTCCATCACCATCTGGTACGCTGCTGCCACTGCCAAGGACAAGGGCAGACTGCAGCGTGTCATTCGGTCAGCTGAGAAGGTGATTGGCTGCAATCTCCCACCGCTCCAGGACCTTTACGCCACCAGGACTCTGAAGCGTGCTGGAAAGATTGTGGCCGATCCCTCCCACCCCGGACACACACTCTTTGAGCTACTCACCCTCTGGCAGGAGGCTGAGATCCATCAGGACCAAGACCTCACGTCACAAGGACAGCTTTTTCCACTAGCCTTATTAACAAGGCCCGGAACCCACCCTCACTCTCTCCACACCCACCTCTGGCTCTACATGCCACTGTACTTAATCTGCTCTTTTTTATCTTAACTGTTACTCTTATTTTATTATGTTACATCCTGTGTGTGTACATATACACATATATTTATACTTATATTGTCTGTTCTGTTAACCTGTTTGTTTAACTTATTTTAGATAATGTGTGACATGCACCTACGACACCAAAACAAATTCCTTGTATTTGTAAAAAATGTACTTGGCAATAAAGCTTTTCTGATTCTGATTCTGATGCAGTATCTCTGCTGTATACTGTCAGGTATGTACTGTAACACCAGCATTATTTATTATTTATATATTAAGGATAAGATTATTATTATTGTACATTTGCCACTCAAGGGATAATGTCACCAAAGGGAATGAATAAAGCAGTTGCAGTGGAGATGAACATACCAAGATTAACATTGGCCTTCTGCAACAGCGTGGACACACTGAAATCGTCATCTTCAGTGGTGTTGCCTGTGGAGTAGAAACAATTTGGTCATCTATCAGTTACACGAAGCACGACTATATATATTTTACAGAATTTTAATGTCAGAAAAGTAGTCAAGTCTTCTTAAACTTTGCAAAAGAAGCCTGTAATAAGACACAAAGTAAACATTGGTTAAATACAATTAAATGGATCTAGATGTGAACATTTAATGAAAAATAGATCTTAGTTCCATCAGTGAATTGACTTTGATTTGAGACTACTGTGGTTGGTTTGTAGAGATAGCATGTAGCGAGAAATAGAAAGCATGGTGAAAACTTTAAAAACTATTTACAAATACACAATACACAAAAAAGTATAAAAACAAAGAATTCTAATACAATTGTATTTATAGTATCAAATCATAACAAGAGTTACTGTATTCCAAGACACTTTACAGATAGAGTAGGTCTAGTCCACATGCTATAATTTAGAACGACCCAACAAAAGAAAAATACAATGTTTTTGGGAATTTACCTGATGAAGGTCTGAGACCGAAACGTTGTATTTTTCTAAATAAACGCACCTGCCCGACAACAGAGGTGTGCAAAAAAGCTTTCCTACGCCCCACAATTGAATAAAAAAAATTAAATCTCCTATATACTGTACGTTGAGTGAATATACTGCTGATCATTGTATACCTTATTATTGAAGAAAATTTTTATTATGCACTGTAAAATTTCCGAATGTATTACATTTCATTTGAAATTGTGTCATAAAATTGTTGTATTTATCTTATTATTGAGAAACTAAGTGTCTGTCTGTCCATATGCATGTAAAGTGTCTGATGAGGTTTACCTGTATAGTAAAACTGGGGGCAGAGAAGAAGAGGACACTGAGCACAGCCACCTGGAGCATCATGGTTACAGGACAGCAGCAGCAGACTAAGAAAAACCTGGGGAAGTGTTCAAATTTATATGGGTGTGAAAGCTAACTAACTTTCATCCTAATATGGTATACTGCTTACCAAAGAAGTTGATAAATTCTGATAAACTGGAAGTGTCAGTTATTACTTAGAAGAGACTGTAGTTTCTGGAAGATGTGGGTTTTGTTTTCGGCTGTCTGTCCTCAGGCAGGAGCAGATTACACATTTTAGCAGTCAATGATATATAATGAAAAGGTTAAATTAATTAATCAACTGACAAAACATGTATCTCGATTGAGATTGCAACATTAAAAAACAGCATAATTTAGTAATCTCAAGGTATAAATGGCATGTTTTTATTTCTTCTTTCATTTTTTTACTTCTTTTTATATCTCAGATCCCAGTTAAAGCAGAAAAGTGGGCATTCACAAAACATAGATGAAATGTTTTTTTTATGGTTGCAGCACTTGACCAAATAAAAAATATTCCACATTTCCTGTGCATCATTTTATACTCATTTATCCCAAAATTCAGCCATAAATGATAAAGAGACTTTTTTAGGTTGAAGCCTTCTTGAAAGTATAATAGTGATAGGCGGGTTGGGCAGAATATATATTTCAGGACTGAAAAGACCTACAAGTTCAGTAAAAAACAAACTTGATAAATTGCTCACAATACCTTCCAAATCAACACACATTTTGATAACAAAAGTACTTGGACAGAAACGAGGCCCCAATGATGTCATGTTATATTAAATGCATCACTTCACTGTATTATTGTTTCACATTTGGTTATTTTAGTTTTTTTTAGGTTTAAGGTGCTGCTATTGATCGATTCTGTCCTGTAAAGCTAAGCAACAGAAGTAAGTTAGTGATTAAAACAGGGGTCTCAAACTCGCGGCCCGCAGGCCAATTGCGGCCCGTGGGACGATAGTTTGTGGCCCCCGCTTTAATATGAAAGTTTAATGTTAGTGCGGCCCGCGAGTTTGATATGCATGGTACTTTACAGTGTTGTGTGCGGAGCTGAACAAACCTACCAATCACGGTGGGGTATATGGCCCTCAGGGGCAACAACAGAACACGGCAACAACCCTCCCAGAACTGCAGACAATTCACCCCCGCGGGTCAACTACATAACGCCAAAGTGTCTACGTCGGTAGGATTAGCAGATAAAATGCCTTCTCCTAAAGCTAAAAACCCCGTACGCAGCGGTGGAAGCTACGAGTTCATGTCGCTGACCAAGCCAGGGAACCGGTCCTCAGGGCTCCGAACCGACCACGGCTCGGTGCTGTGTGTGTGTGTGTGTGTGTGTGTGTGTGTGTGTGTGTGTGTGTAAGTAAAGAGAGAGAATGGGAGAAGTTTGTGTGAGGTGGACCTGGTCACCACAGACCCAGATCTTCTCAGCTGTTACTACTGTCATATGCTGCTGTCTCTTCATGTGGCACATTATGTTTGGCACATTGTATGGGTCACTTCTTATATCATAACAAGGTAATACAATGTGTAATCAAGTGATGACTGATTAACAGTAATGCAAATGCTAAATGCCCTAATACCTGTTGATACTACAACAATGCAGAGTATTGCAGTTTTGCACATATGTAAGACTCAATTTCTCCATTTCTTTCCACAAAACTCTCCAGAAAGTGCCATTTCACGGTTTATTTTTCATGGATGTGTTGATGACATAAATATAATGTATTATTAATATTAGAGGACTTAAGGAGACGTGATGTTGAACTACGGTGGGATTGGACCCTCCGGCGGGATCTGGCCCGGGAGTGGCAACGCGCGATGTGCTCCTGGTGGAGAGGGTGGACGGAGATGGAGTGGGGGGAGGAGGAAGGGGCACAACAGGAGCAGGTGGTGCGTTTGGAGGCCCACGCTCCATGGCTGCAGCAATCCTCTCCAGACTTGAGGAGATGCGCCCGAGAGGCCGCAGCAACATCGCCACCCGGTCAAGACAGGCATTTATTACTTTTCCGCATCCCGGACGCGCCAGGCAAATCCGCCGTCATAATAGCAATCCGCCATGGAACAAGCGCGCCTGCTCTTAAAGGGAATGTGAGATGACGCTCTGATTGGTTATTTTCATGTTACGCCCAAACCACACCTAGCTACTTCAGACCAACCCATTTTAGATTTGCGTCGGGAGCAAGACTCATTTATCCCGCCAGCATAATAGCAACAGCGTTCGAGATCCGCCCACAAAGCTACTTGCGTTTTGCGTTTCACACTTGCGTTTCAGATCGTTAAAATAGGGCCCAGAGAGTTAATATGAGGTCTCTCTCTCTGACAAAATAAATCAAAGTGATGCGTACGCGGCGGGATAAGGAGCCCCCCTGGTCCCCCCACGTTGGCGTTGTGGCCCGAACGGGAAAAGCAGAATGGACGTTGCGTGCTGCTGGCCCTCTTCCCCCCTCCCTCAAACAGAAAAGGGTAAAGACTGTAGTCCCTTTCTCTATAGACTGGTTGAAATCAGATTTTCTATTTTTGCCCAAATCGCACTCGCACAACGCCAACGCGCCGATCCTCCAAACATCCACAGCTCCGCTGTTCTGCCCGTCCCCAACGTTTCTTTTTCGCTCTCTATCCGCTCCTCTTTCCTCCTTGTGTCTCAGCCATTCATTATCAAAATGTGGAGAGATACTATCTTGAGGCCACGAGATAGTATCTTGTGGCCACGAGATAGTAATAAATAATTTTTTTGACAAAGTGGGACCAGGGGGGCTCCGTAGCGGGATAAAAGAATATAAATAATAAAAAATAAAGAGATTTGAGAAGATTGAAATTTTTTTAACAAAGCTTTTCTTGTGGAAAACCTGATGCGGCCCAGCCTCACCCAGACTCTGCCTCCAGCGGCCCCCAGGTAAATTGAGTTTGAGACCCCTGACCTACTGAAATGGCCACCACACCACAACAGAGGAATATGATGTGTAAGATGAGAAAGCAGAGGTTAAGCTGCGAATCTCATAGCTGTAAAAAAAACAATGGGCATCTGTATATTTTTACCAAGCGCAAACCGGTATAGAAGGCAACAATGAAATGTTGGGAAGGGTCATGCCTTTTTTCCTAATCATTTTGGGGGGTCATACAAAATGTAATGCTGGCGAAGGGACGGTCAAGTCTTTTGTGAAAAAAGGTCCCAAAACTCCTCCGGTGGCCCCTTAAATAAAAAATGAACAGTTCCTAATTGGTGTTTTCACAACCCCTCTGTGTGGTTAGAATGGTTAGAGGTGCAGAGTTGTGAAAGGCTTTTTGTGTTTATATGACTTCTCCAAATTGTAGGCACAGTTGCAATATGTGTTTGCCTCACACACAGTCTTGCAAAGTTCTTCCAAAGAACAGGAACATTGACTATTTGAAAAGAAAAAGATGTAATTAAAAAATACAAACATTGTCTGAGACTGCCTTAATGACAACATTACATTTACTCAAGTACAATTTTGAGGGACTTGCACTTACTTATTTCCATTTTTGGAACTTTATACTTCTACTCCACTCCAATTTGGGAGCCAACATTGTACTTTTCACTCCACTACATTTATTTGATCACAGTAGTTATTAGTTATTTTGCAGAATAAGATTAAAACAAAATACAAATCAACTAATAAGTTATAATATAATGGATTAAGCTAACCAGCAGTATATGGACTTTTGTATTCATGAAAACAGCACAATTTCAAAGTGGCTTGTCTGGAGCATATTTCTGCTCTCAAAAGCCACCAAAATTACACAAGACTGTTCTCACCCTGGTGAGATCGTGTGTGCCATGATTGTAAATAAAAATGGCTATATGTATATCTTTGTCAAGCGCAAACCAGTACAGAAGGCATCAATACATTATTGGGGAGGGTCATGTCTCTTTTCCCGATCGATTAGGAGGGTCATAGAAATATTTATTGCTGGCGAGGGGAGGGTTAAGTCTATTTTGACTAAAGATCCTAAAACTCCTCCGGTAGCCCCTCAAATAAATAATGAATAGTCCCTTAATGCAAAAGTGACAATTCTTGTCAAGTAAAAAGAGCAGTGAATCATCTTTGTGTGACAAGATAATGCTATATTAGGTGTGTCAAACACATTCATTAGAACATACTATTGACACATTAATAGTTTATGACAAATTGTATATATATAATTAAAAACAAGTCCAATAAGTACTAGCACAATAACTTTTTGTCTGAGTTAAACAATAGGAAATTGAGCATGCTTGAATTTTAACTAACTGTCTGGTTTCCAACTTATATGGGTGGGAAAGCCAACTAACTGACATCTTAATATGGCATACTGCTCACCAAAGACACCAAATTCTGATAAACTGGAAGTGGTAGTTTAGAAGAGACTGTAGTTTGTGTACAATGTGGGCTTTGTTTTCGGTTGTCTGTCTCCTGGCATTCTAAACTCGCTAGCTAGACTATCTGTCCAATCTGAGTTTGCCGTTGCACGACTAAAACAACTTTTGAACGTACACATGTTCCACCAAAACAAGTTCCTTCCCGAGGCTATTTTGCAGCGCAACTGTTGCTCCGTCGGGCGCTTAGTGCCGCCCAAGATGATTGTGATTGGTTTAAAGAAATGCCAATTTTTCTCCCATCCCGTAATGCTGTGTGCACTAGCCAGACCCTCCGCCGCAGCGCTGTAGAGGAAGGTCTGGTAAATCAAGACTACGAGAACCCCAACCTGTAAACACCTGTTGCATGGCTCAATCAGTCGTGGCTCGGCTGTGGCTCATGTAGAGATTCAGCATGTCACCTATTTTGTAGGGTAGACAGCAGTGACTTTTTGGCAGATGATCAGTTTTTGGCAAGTAGCCTGTAACCGGTGAACCACAATCATTGAACCTTGTAGTGATTCCGCAACACCTGCCCCCCCCTCCCCCCCCGCACATGTGGGGACACACAGAGATATCCCGATTTGGTTAGAATCAGAGGTGCAGAGTTGAGAAAGCCTTTTGTGTTTATATGACTTCTCCAAATTGTGGGCACAGTTGCAATATGTGTTTGCCTCACACACAGTCTTGCAGAGTTCTTCCAAAAAACAGGAACATTGACTTTTTGAAAAAGAAATTTAATTAAAAAAGATAAAAGTTTTCTGAGACTGACAACATTACATTTACTCGAGTACAATTTTGAGGGACTTGTACTTACTTATCTTCATTTTGAAACTTTATACTTCTACTCCACTACAATTTAGGAGCCAACATTTAAGACTAATATACTGACATTGTTTTGGTCTTACTGTAAATTAAAAAAAAATACTGAAGAGGTTAGAAGTATTATCCAATTAGAAAAATATCATCTATGTAAAATAATATATATCTATAAACCGGTTTATTCCCTATCTACGCCAACTTGGTTAAAGTTTCATCCTAACCCCAATATACAATTCTTTTACAGCCTTGTCGTGCCCCCACCCCACTTTGGATGCTTTGGTAAACAGTGCACCTTACAATAATGCCTGCAATATTTACAGACTCTGCCACGGCGTGGAACATTCTCATATCAGACACGATATTGGATGCTGACAACTCAATTTTCTACAAGTGTTCACTTCCCACCCATAGAGTGTAGGCATACATCTTTCAAATGTGTGTCCGAACCATATGTGACTGATAAGCCTGTGAGTTTAGCTGATTCTTTAGCTTTCTCAGTACCCAGATAATCCATATTTGGGCTCAGTTACGCATTTGGACATGTATGAAAACCTGGAGTGAAACCTCAGCTGCTCAAGTCCACAAAGAGGATCCAAGGTGAGTTCAAATGTCTTCAGCAGAATGCAGTGAAGAAGTGTGCACTTTGTTTCAGTGTGTGAACCTAGGATGGCTCGCATGTCTGTTTTCAGATTCTCAGCTCTGGCTCT
Source organism: Perca schrenkii (assembly GCA_025617405.1). Lineage (NCBI taxonomy): Eukaryota > Metazoa > Chordata > Actinopteri > Perciformes > Percidae > Perca > Perca schrenkii. Next base: position 6,201,159 of record CM046787.1, read on the forward strand.
GCTGCTGCTGTCTGCCTGCTGTTGGGCCGACAATGAGGTAGGAGCGTCACAGGGCCCATCCTGTCACGGTGTAAATGTTAAACATGTTGCAACTGCATGATTCAAATCATTCAGATGAACTGAATTATTAACTTGGACTGTCAGTAACAACCAGGAAAGGACTCCTGTGTCACATGAAGCCGATCATCTTCTCCACATTCACAAAGTTCTGTTAAATATGTTAAATTGAGCTTTTACCCACACCCTACTAATAAATGAAAGCTGGAAATGTGTCAAAGGCCAGCCCTTCTAGAAGACTGCTGTGCAGAGAAACACATTCTTCCTCTCCTTTGTTAGGTTCTATGATGCTAAACAGGTCTTTCATAATATCTTTGCACTTCTACAATCACACTTTAAGACACAGTATTTTGGTTATTTGGCTTACAAATGGTTCTTCTGTTGACTTTTAGCTGTCAATTCAAGTCATTTCATTCCATCTTTTTCTAACGTGTTTGTTTTTTTCCGCCTCTAATCCCACGCTGAACCTGCAGGCAGGTATGTAATCTGTTCTAATGATCAGACCTATTGTGCTTTGACTGCTGTATTTTTACACAAAGTGAATTGGTGTTGTTGTTGATGTGCAGAGGATGACTCAGCGGAGCTTTCTGTCTCTGAACTTCTGGAGAGAGCTAACAGTAATCTGAGTGAGTATGAGCTGCTGCAGCCATGACATTTCCTTGTTCTATCAGTAGCAGTTCAACATGTTTCTGAGGGAGTGTGTGATGTGTTTCAGTCCATTCTGACAATGATCCCATCCTGACTGAAGGAGACATCGCTATCGGCAGCGAGGACGAGAGAAACGCCGACCCCTGCACTAGCCAAGACTGCAAGTGGTTAAAAAACGCTGACGGGAAGGTCTACGTTCCTTATTACATCACCAACCACTACTGTAAGTGTCACATATGTGCTCTGTCCATATACTGCAGGCTTCCTCATTTAATGCAGCCTGTTGTGGCAAAATCTTTGAAAAAAGGTTTGAGAGTGAGAACAAACTGTTCATATACCAGAATCAAACAGACAGCGGCCTGCTTGCTGCTCACTGTTAAAGTAAAGTCATTCATGGCAGCAGGCAGGTTCCCTGGAGTCATCAATCCATCAACATTTATTTATATAGCCCTTTACAGAAACCAGCAGGAATCAGTAAAGGTTACATAAAAACAGGAGGAAGAAAGGAAAATGTCACAGCACTACTATGTATTAAAAGCCATTCTAAATAAATATGTTTTCAGGTTAGGTTTAAAAAGAGCTAGGTCTGTAATAGTGCAAATGTCAAGGGGTAACGTTCCAAAGTCTCGGGGCAGATCAGCCAACAGTTTATACCTCGACCGTGGGACTTCTAAAATTAAGTGCTTCGATGACCACAAGGACCTGTTGTGCTCACTAAGGGTTAAAATCTCGACCAAATACGCAGCGGCCAGGCCATTAATAGCCTTCAAAAAACAAATTGTTTGATTGATTCTAAAATGCACCGGGAGCCAATAGAGAGTGTAAAGAACGGGGGTAATGTGTGCACGCCTGGAAGTATTCATTAAAAAGCGAGCAACAGCGTTTTGCACAAGTTGAAGGGGCCAGATGGAAGTTTGATTGAGGCCAACATAAAGAGTATCTCAACAATCCAGCCTCAAAATAAAAACTGATTTGCCTCCTCTAAATCACAACGGTTTAGGAAGGGCTTCATTTTAGCCAGAAGACGAAGCTGGAAAAAAATCAGTCATGACATAAATTACTACAAAAAAGACAGATGTACAAAAAACCAACAGTCAGCAAACAGTTAGTCTATATCCTTCCGAACGTTCCATTTCCAGGATTGCTCCATTGCCGCCGAAAAATCTGCCGGATTTCACTCATTTAGGCCGGATATCGGTTGCCTTGTGCTTCCTTTGTGTTGGCATTTTCCAAACTTTTTTTGTTTAGTTTTTTACATATAACAGGGAAGTGACATAACATAACAAACAAGGTAAGCACAACACAGAGGAACCGGAACGACCCTTCCCTTCAAACTCCCACCCACCCGCAACAACCCCAGCACATGTCCAAACTGAGGACAAACAACACACACCCATGCACACTGACATAACACACACCAATAAAGAGGAGAGAAAACAACAACAACAACAAAAACAAAAACAAAAAAAAGGGGGGGGGAGCTCAATTCTCCAAATCAGGGGACAGGCTGAGGGAATCAACGAGTTCTAGGAAAGGGTTCCACATCTGTCGAAATGTTGCAATTGCACCTTTCAAAGAAGATCTAAGCTTCTCCAGCTTCAAATTGTCGAGCACTTCCTTAATCCAACGGTCATGTATTGGGGGGGGTCGGGAAACTTTCAGTTGAGCAGGATCAGTCTCCGAGCTAACAGAGACGCAAATGCCAGGGCCCGTTTCAGCGCAACAGGGAGGTCAGCGTCATGGGAAATGCCAAAAATGGCTGATAATGGCAGGTTAGGGGGGATAATGTGCCCATAGGCTCTGCTTATAGTATCAAATTCCAATAAACCAGAAAACGTCCTCCTATCCCCAAATGCTATGTGGAGTAGCCAGACCCTTCTCCAGCGCGCTGTGGAGGAGGATCTGGCAAAGCGACACAGTAAGGATTCAAAAAAGCAACGAATTAGAAACCGCTGTGTCACTCAAGGTGCTTTAACTCATCATTCATTTGTTTGTTCCTCTGCAGCAACAAAACATGTTACATGAGTCAAACTGGACTCAATAGGGCTGACACTGCACTCCATTTTAAGAGCCCCTCTTATGCTTTTTTGGATTTTTCCTTTCCTTTATTGAGTTATATAGTTTTTTGTGTATGTTAATAATTGATGTTTAAAGTTTGAAAAAAATGGATCTTTCTCTCTCACAGACAGCACTTTTTCTCAACTGCCTGAAACGCCTCGCCCACATTCCTGTTTCCATTCCTAAATTAGTGATGACACTGATTGAGAAAGCCAGCCGTGTTTTTCATCTGTGCTACCCATAGGTTCTCCTTAAGCGAGCACAGCCCGTCCAGTGACTCATTTGAATTTGGTTGACCAATCACAACAGAGTAGGCCAGCTCACTAATCAGAGCAGACTGGGCTTTTCACGAAGGAGGCCAAGAGCTCAGAGTGTTTCAGGCAGAGGAGCTGCATTAATAGGCAGTATGAGAAACACTAGAAAATTCCGGAAGAAATTTTGACAGTGTGCCCACTACTTGGTGCACATCCGAATAACACTAGCTAAGTATTAATAGCAGTAGCTGTATTGACATACATAAGTCACACTGTCACTGAGAGACAGAGAGAGAGAATACAATTGATTAACAATAGCAATAGGGAATGGATGGATGGGCTTACAATACACCACAAATGCACTTACCGTTTCTTTTGACTTTTTATTTCTCACAATGTATACTTCCAAACTTTGAGTCTGGTGGGTTTAGGATGCTTAAAGTACTGTTAGTTTACATGGAGTCTGGTGGGTTTAGGATGCCTAAAGTACTGATTATTTACATGGGGTCTGGTGGGTTTAGGATGCTTAAAGTACTGTTAGTTTACATGGAGTCTGGTGGGTTTAGGATGCCTAAAGTACTGATTATTTACATGGGGTCTGGTGGATTTAGGATGCCTAAAGTACTGATTATTTACATGGGGTCTGGTGGATTTACGATGCTAAAATGATTGTTTATTTACATGGAGCCTGGTGGGTTGGAGCGACGCGAGCCTTAGCAATACAATATATATAAATTACAATACCCCAGTTTTGCTTAAATTTTAAATACATACAGTGTTGTTTTAACAGTGAAGTGTTAAATATCTTAACCTTTTACAGATATACCTTTTTAAAACCTATTTAAGACATTTCTGTTTACCAGAAACAGCTATGAAGTAGCTAGCGCTAAACCCACCAGACTCCATTTAAAAAACAGTAGGCCTACTTTTAGCGAGTATAGAGACAACATATATTTTCACATGTAAATTGGTAAACTATGTGTTCATTTAAAACAATACTAGAGTTGTGAAAAGTGTAGAGAAGACCAAAAACGGCTTTTCAAATTTTTTTTTTTTCTTCCGTCAACATTTAATGTTTAATTTTAGTGTTTTACGATGCTTAAATTAATGTTTTATAATTGTTAAGTGTCTTAACCCTTTAGAGATAGACCTTTTTAAAACCTATTTAAGACCTGTTTACCAGAAACAGCTATGAAGTAGCTAGCGCTAAACACACCAGACTAGATTGTACTTTTAGTGTGTATAGAACCAACATATACTTTCACATGTGAATTGGTAAACTATGTGTTTATTTCAACCAACACTAGAGTTGTGATGGTTGGAAAAGTGTAGAGAAGACCAAAAACGGCTATTCATAGATTTATTTGGTTTCTGTCGACTTTGAATGAAGTGTGTTTTAAGATGCTAAAATAACTGATTATTTACATGGAGTCTGGTGGAAAACAGCTTTTGGTGTTTAGGTCTGAAGACAGTTAGGAGTCAGTCAGTTGGTCAGTTAGTCCATCATGACATCATGTTAGCTGACAAATAACGCTTTTCCTTCCTTCCTCTCCTCCTCCTCTCTTCTTTTTTCCTCTCCTCTCTTCCTTTCTTCTTCTCCTCTTCTCCACCTCTCTATTCTGTGTGTGTGTGTGTGTGTTAGAGGAGGGAGGGGAGACAGTTTGACTGACAGGTGAAAAATGTCCATTTAATGATGATTATACCTCTGAAGTTCCTTTCTTAATTCAAACACCGAGAATTTGTGATAGTCTCTCCCTCTCTCTCCTTGCCTCTCTCTCCCTCTTTTCCTTCCTCTCTCTCCCTCCTTCCCTCTCCCTCCCTCTGTCCCTCCTTTACCCACCCTCTCTCTCCCTGTTTTCCTCTCCCTCCTTCCCTTTCTCTCCCTCCCTCCCTTCCTCCCTCTCTCCTTCCCTCCCTCCCTTCCTTCCTTCCTTCCTTCCTTCCTTCCTTCCTTCTTTCCTTCCTTCCTTCCTGCCTGCCTGCCTGCCTTCCTTCCTTCCATGATAGGAGGTGTGTGTGTGTCAGAACTTGTTGCTATGAATTTGTGATAGTCTCTCCCTCTCTCTCCCTCTCTCTCCCTCTCTCTCCCTTCCTCTCTCTCCCTCCTTCCCTCTCCGTCCCTTCCTCCCTCTCTCTCTCTCCCTCCCTCTCTCTCCCTGCTTCCCTCTCCCTCCCTCCCTCCCTCTCTCTCCCTCTCTATCCCTCCCTCCCTCTATCTCTCTCTCCCTCTCTCTCCCTCCTTCCCTTTCTCTCCCTCCCTCCCCCCTCCCTCCCTCCCTTCCTTCCTTCCTTCCTTCCTTCCTTCCTTCCTTCCTTCCTTCCTTCCATGATAGGAGGTGTGTGTGTGTCAGAACTTGTTGCTATGGTGATTTCCACAGTGAGGGAGTAGGGAGGGGGAGACAGTGTCTTCCATGGGTCAAACATATCCATGTAATGATAATTAATCCTCTTAAGTTTGTTCTGTAATTCAAAAACTGTGGGTCCAAACGGCAAAATATTATCATCACCAGAGAGATAAAAGTCTGGCGAACACATTGATGTGTTTTTTTATGTTTGTGGTATGAAATATATGTGACACAGAGCAGGTAACAAACAGGGAACCGCCTGCGTCCTTCCAGATATTTCTTTTCACAGTTTCTATCGGCAGTTGGTATGTAGAGAGCCAAAAGTTTACGTCCGGTGGATTCCATAGTTACATGTCTGCGACCAGCACAAAATTTCCTACATTTTGACCAACCATGATGTATGAAGAGTGAAAACTGTTTGGAAAAATTTCAGAGAATCATAATGTAGCTTCTATGCTTCACCCTCTGTCCTCCCCTCTAGCTCTCAACATTTTGTCCCCATACACACACATTGGAAAATCTGAACCGGTCTGAAAACGTACTGCAGCTCCATTTTTTTTTAATTGTTTCTATTGGCAGTTGGAATGAAGAGAGACAAAAGTTTAGGTCCGGTGGATTCCATAGTTACATGCCTGCGACCGGCACAAGATTTCCTACATTTTGAGTAACTATGATGTATGTAGAGTGAAAATTGTACGGGAGAGAGCAATTTGTTTGGAAAAAATTTCAGAGATTCGTACTGCAGCTCCATTGTTTTTTCGTTGTTTCTATTGGCAGTTGGTATTTAGAGACCCAAAGGTTTACGTCCGGTGGATTCCACAGTTACATGTCTGCGACCGGCACAAGATTTCTTACATTTTGACCAACTATGATGTATGAAGAGTGAAAATTGAATTGAAAAACTGTAGGGGAGAGAGCAATTTGTTTGGAAAACTTTCAGAAAATCGTACTGCAGCTCCCCACTCTAACTTCCACTCTAACTCTCAACATCCCGTCCCCATACACACACATTGGAAAATCTTAAACGGTCTGAAAAGAGGATGATACGTAAACTGTGATTTCGTAGAAACTGTGCTTGATATCTGAATGCCCATTCAGCCCAATAAACACCAAAGTCTTGTCTTCAGTTTAAACTTAAACATTGTTTTCTACATTAAAGTATGGCAATACAGCATGGCCCCAAAGAGGGATAGTTTTGAGCAATGTTAAGCGATTTCCCGAAGATTTCCCAATCAAGTCTATGGGACAATTTTGCGCCGTTTTTTGCAGATTTCGTGAAAACCGTGTGGCAAATCTCTTTGAAAACACATAGCACACCATTCCCGAGCATTACACACATTTTGACGTATTTTGTGTGCGCGTGTTGGCAACGCTTTGTGACTAGTAGTGGGACGAACAACAGACGGAATAATAATAATAAGTATGAGAAACAATAGCAATTGTGCCGATTGCACATCGGCACACTGAATTATGTAAGGGTCAATGCCCGACGAGGTGTCCATTGTCAGGTATTAATGAACGACGGCAAAGGCGTGAAGCCGAAGTCCATTAATACCTGACAATGGACACCTCGAAGGGCATTAACCCGCTTATACCATGGTCACTTGACAAATAAAATTTTTAAAACATTAGTTCATATTTTAATTAGTTTTACAATCAAAATCTAAAGTTTATCCAAACAATAACTCTGTTTCCCTGGTTACGCCTGACGGTTTGACTAATACCTGGATCAATCATTCCCATCCATCAGGTTCTTGTTCTCTCCACCAGGAATTAGGAAGAATCTTAGATTCAACTTGCCTCCCTTAGCAACCGGAGATATTTATATAGTCCGCTCAGCTGATAGAACCCTTCAGTTTAGCTCGCTACGAGCCAGAAAGCTAACGCTATGCTAGCAAGATCCAAAGTCAATAACATTGTGTACAGTTGGCAATCAGTAAAATTATTTGACAGTATGTTGAACAACAAGACGAGCAAGCTATCCAGCCATGTCATTGTCCCCAAAACAATATAACGACTTTTACGAAGAATTTGATCCGCGATGTGTAACGTTACTGTGGGCTGTAGCGGCGCAGCCTGAAGCAGCGAGCTGTCAGTGAACGGGATGTGAGATAACGTTATTCACTGTGAAACAAAGTCAGTCCAGATAGCCAGTATAACTTACTTCTTGCAGCCTGTGTGTTTTCGTGCCATCCTGTGGTGTTCAGAGGACGATTTCGAAACAATAAATCCACATTTCCTTATTGATTTAATGTAGCGCATTCATTTAGAACAGTAAACAGTCAGTTTCACCGAACTCCTTTAGTAGGTGTCCTACATCACTTTTTAATGGACACCCTGCAGCCAATCAGAATCGAGTATTCACCCAGACCATGGTATAAGTTTTTAATACATCAATGCATATAAATCTATTCCAGTAGACCCCGAGAATACAAATATGATGCTGAAAAGGAGTATAATAGCGGCTTTTGAAATGGAATCTGCTGTTGTGAATAATAATGAGATTGTCTTTTTCCAATGTAATTTCCAGAAAATAAAAGTTTTCAAATATTAGGGTCAGTATGGGGCTTGTTCAAGTTCCGTGGGATGCTAAGAAGCTTAATAATGTGTGCTATGGGATGCTAAGAAGCTAAATGTTGTGTGTGGTGTGATGGTAAGAAGCTAAATGTTGTGCACTATGGGATGGTAAGAAGCTAAATGTTGTGTGTTGTCGGATGCTAAGAAGCTAAGTGTTGTGTGCTAGGTGATGGTATGAAGCTAAATGTTGTGTGCTATGGGATGGTAAGAAGCTAAATGTTGTGTGCTATGGGATGCTAAGAAGCTAAATGCTGTAGGCTTGTGGGATGGTAAGCATAGATATATATAGTATATAAATATATATGTATATATATATGGACGGTAAGAAGCTAAAAGCTGTGTGCTGTGGTCCTGGCAGCCGACCGGGAGAAGGCTATCATCATCCGTGGACTGGAGTCCTTCTCTTCCTTCTCTTGCATCTTCTTCAGGCCCACCCAAAGCGGCGACCACGAATGGCTGAGCATTGAGTCCAATAATGGGTAAGAAAGTGATGTTAAAGTAGACTTTGAGTTGAAAGCTTTGCTCACACTTCAGTGTTCTTCAACTCCTCTGTGCTCCTGTCCAGCTGCTCCTCCTTCGTTGGCCGTCGTGGTGGGAAGCAGGTGGTGTCTCTGGCCCGGAGTGGATGCCTTTACCATGGCACGGTGCAGCACGAGCTGCTCCACGCTCTGGGCTTCAACCATGAACAGACCCGCTCTGACAGGGACAACCACATCAGAGTCCTGCTGCAAAACGTTAAGCCTGGTAAGGGAGCTGGTTATTATTCAGACTGTTAAGAGAGGAAACCCAGTAAACTGCAGACAAGTACAATCACATAAGATACACTCATATGATTTGTTTCCACCAAAAACATGAATCTTGTGAACAAATACACTGAAAATACAACCTCATAGACCTCACGGTTCTGCTTTTGTTCTTATTCTCATGAACCACATTTTCCCTCTTAAAGGGGGGCTAACTGAAAATGGCACTTTCATATCTCAAAGAGGACTGCAACTAATACTTATCATTGTCAAATTAATCTTTCGATTTAGCAAATGGTGAAAAAATGTCGATCAGTGTTTTCCGAAGCCCAAGATGATGTCTTCAAATGCCTAACACGTGGCAATTGTCTCCGGGGCATGTTTCCTAAATCCTCATCATGACCATCAGGCTTCACTGCTCCTCAAAAGAAAGATACATCCATCATGTCTGTGTATTCATTTCAAACATGTAAGAAAAACTTAAAAAAAAATAATAATAATAATAATAATGAAAAAATATAAATATAAAAGAAACTTTTGCTTTATATGGGAAGAATTGAAATGTCTTCCCATCATATTTGCAATATCAGTATGGTGGGTGCCTGGAGCCCAGAGGTGGAAATTAACAAAATACATTTACTCACGGTAATGTATTGAGTAGTTTTGTTGTGTATTTTGTATTTCAAAGAGACCAGGGTTCGTGTCCTGCGTATTTTGTATTTTTCAAGTAGTTTTTAAAATCGGTAATTTAAAATGTACTCGATTACGTTTTGAGTGAAGTATTGTATTTCGCTACATTACAAATCCTATCTGTTACTGAGTAAAAAAAACAAACTTTGACTAACATAAACCGAAAGGAAGAAAATAAATTGCGCCTGGAACCACTACAGTGACGAATGATCAGCATCTAGGGTGCCTACCAGGCGCCAAGTCTTTCTGTAGGAGATCGAGAACGAGATGGAGGTGGATCAGGCGAGCGAGCGACGGTTCAGAAACACCATGTTTCGTGGCATTGCTAATTTTGTCTAGCACTAGCAACCAGTAGGACAACGTATGTAGGACACTGGCCAAATTAATTCACATACTTCTAATTAGCTCATACAAGCTACTTAGGTGTGTAGAAGCTAGCTGCTAGTCTGGGCTGTGAACATTAGTCTCAGTTGAACAAATAGGCTGTGCCCCACCGAAATTGTCACCGGTTTACAGCCAGCAGCTAACGCAGCCTGGCAGCTACAGCGCTACACTCTGGGGGTATGAACATGATGGAGGCTCATGAACATGCCCCCAGAGTGTAGCTCTGTAGCTGCCTGGCTGTGTTAGCTGTTGGCTGTAGCAACTTTTTTTCGTACCGACAGTACTCGGTGACCTTGAGAAACGGACATCTATGTGAAAACTCGCCAGATTTCTCCTTTAAGGTGGACATACAATGGGACAGGGCCATTTACATTTTTTAGCAACTGCCATGGAGAAAATTTTACAAGTTAGAAGTTTATTTGACGTGTTTTATCACGAGACACTAAGCGCCCAGCCTGCCATCAGAGTATTGAAGCTTTTTTTTTTCTGAAATGTCCCTGAGATTTTAGTTATATTTTGGTCATTTATGGAGTCAAAACACATGATTTGTCCTTGATTTGCATTATAACTGTTATTTATGTTTGTGAAGAAAAGAAGGATGGCCCTCAGAACTAACAATATATTGTACTTTCACTTTCAGTTGATTGTTTGAAAACATTTTATGGGCTGTTCTGTACAAAAATTGCGCATTATACATTTATAAGGGTCTTACATGTCATATGTGACATGTTTTATGTTGTTATTGCATTTGTATACATTTGTATAGATGTTTATACATTTGTATAGATTTGTCTTTAATTAAAAACAAAATAGTTTGACCCCTTGTCCTATTTTCACTACATGGGAGAGATCCCTCCACCCCACTTATTATAATTATTACTTTTACTTGAGTAATTTTTCAGATAGGTAATTTCACTTGTACTTGAGTAATATTTCATCAAAGTATTGGTACTTTTACTTGAGTACAATATTTTAGTACTTTTTCCACCTCTGCTCGTGCCTCCTAGTGGACAAAAAGAGCCTGAACATAACACTACCAGGGGAAACACCACGTTTTAGCAAAACTTTATTCTATTTTATTTTTTTAGGAAAGGAGCACAACTTTAGAAAGATCGCCACCCTGAACCAGGGCACTCCCTACGATTACAACTCTGTCATGCAGTACCGCAAGTAAGAACAGCTGGCTTCACTTCTGCCCTGCTGTGTGTGTGTGTGTGTGTGTGTGTGTGTGTGTGTGTGTGTGTGTGTGTGTGTGTGTGTGTGTGTGTGTGATGAGCTGTGCTCCCTTCTAACTGCTCCGTGTCCTCTTGCAGGACTGCCTTCTCCAAGAACAACCAGCCCACCATGGTCCCCATCCCCGACCCCAACGTGTCCTTCGGCAACGCCAAGGAGATGAGTCACAATGACATTGCCAGGCTCAACACTCTCTACAAGTGCTGTGAGTGTCCACATGAGCACATTATAAAAATAATATACATATACACAATGTATTCAACATTGAGTTTGGACCTAATCCCCCTCTGTGCTGTTTCACTGTTACAGAAGAAGTGTTTTCAGATGTGCTGACAGACGATCAGAGGCTCCCTGACCAACAGAAGCTGCAGCCCTGAACTCATCAGCACAACAGCCAATGACCATTCTATAAAGTTGTTTTTACTGCAACACAGTACTCTCTTTGCGTTCTTTCATCACATCCTTGTTTGATTTCTCATTGGTTAAAGGCAGGGTGGGTGGTTACAAAAAGCTAGTGAAATTTGACAGTAGCATCTCCTGGTGGCTCCATCTAAGGGTTGGACGAGACATTTCCTACAAACAAAAAATGCTCCCCAAAAAAAAAATTGTCCAACAGAAAGAAGTCAACCACAGCAGCAGTGGAAACTTTTGCTGAGTTTCAAGTACACTTGCAGTAACTCTGGCGGCAACACCACATACTGAGCTCAGGCTTGGACATGGGAGGGGTAGAGTACACGCAGTGGGGTAAGAAGGCATTTCACTGGTCATTGGTTCTTTCCAAGTGGACCGCTCACTGTTGGGGTTTAAAGACTTGTACTGTTCCTCTGTACTTTATACTCAAGGAGACAACAGTCAGGATACAACTCGACAACTTTTATTCATTCTTCTTCTACCTACATACCAGCATATCCTTGTCCGTAGAGCGCCGCCAGATGGCCATAACCAGCCATAACATCTTAAATGAAATGTTAAACTGTGAAAACTAAGGAAAACATTGTATTTTACTTTTTTTTACATTTTTCTTCTATTTACTCATTAAGTCAACTAAATCTGAACATGGCTTTTTAAGACCGTTTTACTTTTCAACCAGGAAATTATGAATTTTCTTTTACCATAAGTTTACATGTTTCTCGTCCGGTTTAATGCATGTGCGTGTTCAGTGTATTAAAGGTCCAGTCTTTCAGGAGCCTTAGACGGCCTTCCTGACCTAGTCAGTTTCATGTCACTCAGTGACAGATGCACTGGCACTGGTAACGGTACCTCCCTCAGGTGTGAGCAGCCGTCCACCATCTGGGGTCTCCACCTCAGAGGGAACGTGGAGTGGAAGCTGGACCCACAACTGTCCCTTTCGTGCGTGCGGGTGCGATCCACACCTGTTGTCCGAAGAGGGCAGGTTTTGAGTATGATGCCTCTGATTGTATGTCTGTTACTTATGCAGTTTAAGTGCTGTGTCTTTTTCTCTGAAGGTCTCCAGGTCAGGCCATTGTGGTTGTATCTGGTGTGGCGAAACTGGAACTGATGTCCTGATTCTCCTTCCCATCAATTGTGGTGCTGGAGAGCTCCCATGAGCCAATGGGGTGGCCCATGTAGGCCAACAGAGCTTTGTGGAAATCTGCCTCTTTTTCTAAGAGAGACTTTACAGTCCTGACGGCCCATTCAGCCTCACCATTGCTGCAGGGATATCAGGGGCTGCTTGTCATGTGCTTGAAGTCATAATCTCTGCGAATGCAGCTTTAAACCTTGCGATTGTCTGTTTTGATGATTTACTTCCTGTTAAGGTAGCCTACACACTTCAATGTAGCGGGAGAAGTAGTCTATCACGAAGTAGTTTCATTTTGCCACTGGAAAAGATCTGCTCCGACCCTCTTCCATGGTCTGCTTGGAAGGTCAGATGTAAGCAAAGGCTCGACTGGTGTTTGAGCTTCACATGCACAAATCCGCGTTGCTATATGCGTAAATCCCAGGGGGGTCGGGGGGCTCAGGACCCCCCCCCCCACCATCTAAGGGTTGCCCCCCTCTAGAAATGTCATTAAAACAATGCTGTGTATTGTAAATAATCATGTTAAAACAGTATTTCCCATCCTTCTTTCCATTCCCAGCCCCAGCCTGTCACCCATTCCCCCTCTCCTAATGTTACTCGGTGTCTACCGTAACGTTAGCTCTGTGCCCTAAGATCACACAGTGCCTTGTGTTGCCCACTTCTGCTAACTTTATGGTTCATCAGACTTGACACGACAAAAGCATTTCATTTTTAAGAAGAGCGAGAGTCGCTAACGTTAGCCAACACATGTATTAAAAATTAGACATATGAATAGTAATTTCAGCATTTGATTAAAGCTGCAAGCAGCGATGGACGGGCCCTCGCGCCTCGGCGCGCGTCAGGGTTACCGGCAGACGCCGCTCCTTGCGACCGTGCAGTGGCGCGGCACTCTATCACCGCAAATCGTCAATAATGAAAAGGGAACTTCCCGCTGAGTAACACGATACCTCACTCAAGACTCTACGTCATACAGTTCATTAGCCGAGAAAAGGGGCGTGGCTAAAGCATAGGGGGCGGGTCAAACCATCACCAATTATAAAGGAACTCTCTGCTGAGTTCAATGATACCTCACACATGACTGGGTCAGCATTTATGAAAGGGGGCTTGGCTTAAACATAGCGGCGGGCCAAACCATCACCAATGAAGAACGAAGTCTCTGCTGAGTTCAATGATACCTCACACAAGGGTATACCTTAAACGGTTGAAATGTTATGAAAGGGGGTGTGGCTTAAGCATAGGGGGCGGGCCAAACCATCACCAATGAAGAAGGAACTCTCTGCTGAGTTTAATGACAACTCACACAATACTCTACCTTAAACGGTTCAAATGTTATGAAAGGGGGCGTGGCCTGAGTAAGTGGGCGTGGTCATATTATTCATGAATATCAGTCACATGACCTTTTCCGTCATCACACTCTTTTTCCAACTGACTGTCGCCATCTTGAGTACCTACCGGCCGGGCGGGGCCGTGGGCGGAGCGAGTACCAACCGTAACAACTGACAAGCTTGCTACAATTTACAGCTTCGTACGGATAAAGTGTAGCTAAATGGCTACGAAAGGCAACATTTCGCACCTCGACTGCCATGAAAAGAAACGTTACTTTCAAAAAATATCCTTGTTAGGATGTGATCCCTACTCGATACCTGATACGTTCTTCCAGCCTCTGTCCGCTGCTACCGAACTACCAATCCTGATATTCAATGACATATATATTTACCTTATACATAATCCGTCGCCATACACTGGTGAAAGCCTCAAAGCGTACAAGAATACCAAGGCATATCGGTACTTTGTTGCGGGCTGGGTCCTTGACTCGAAGATATGGCACCTTCACAACAAGAAGATGTTTCTCGTGAAAGGAAAGGTAAGTGTTCTTTTAACTCAACTTTGTAAACAGCTGTTAGCAACTAGCATAACAACTCAAGGCTATCTAGACTAACTTCTAGCTGTTCTTTAGTGTATGTCAGCACAAGGGGTAGCTAAATCATCTGGTCATGGTTTCAAAACAAACTACAAGAACGATTGAAAAGCGTTGTGTTTTCATGTTTTATGGAGGAAATAAAAGGCATGGTCTTTTTAAGGAGCTCTCTCATAATTCAATTCAGGGTTGCTTTAACAAGTGTTTTTACTGTAACAATTAGACAGCATTAAGGGAAACAGTAATATGTAACATGAAATACACATCTCTCTCTCTTTCTCTCTCTCCACTCCCTTAGTACACTATAAAAAAACTGTTGTGTGTGTAACATGGCACTGTGTCTTAAGGTGAACCACTCTCAGGCCGTCAACATGACCCCCCACACAACCATGGATCGTGGTCCATGATGATGGGACAATTTTAATGGCCCACTGCACCTGCAAAGCAGGATTGGGTGAAGCATGCTCGCATGCAGCTGCTCTCATGTATGCTGTCTTAGCAGCAGTAAATCTTAAAGATGGACTGTCCAGTACAGAGATGCCCTGTGCCTGGGTTCTTCCGAGCAAAACTGGCAAGGTACAGTACGAGGAAATCTGCAACATCTCATTCATGAAGAAGAAGACTGTAACATACTCCCCACTACCCAGCATTCCTGTCCCTACAGAAGAGGAGTATATGGACTTCTACCAAAAGCTGTATGAATGTGATGTTCAGGAAGAAAGTACTACGGGGAATGCTATCTTGTCTGTGATCGAGGGCCACTCTCACAGATACAAACCAAAGACCCTTCAACTGAATTTGCCAGAACCACTTTCTAAATTATATTCAAAGGCAAAGTTGCATGCTGATTTGTCGTCCTTACAGGTAGAGAGTGAAAGCATCTTTGACAATCTTCAGATAACATAGCAACAGGTATGTACTGACAAATTGCAAGTCTTTAGTTTTAATGTTTACATTAATAGCTTTATTTTGTTGAAATAGAATTACATTTTTCAACTTTCAGTCCTTATCAGTAGAAGAGGCAACCAGAGCACAGTCTGCCAGTAAGGTTTGGTTTGAGCAAAGAGCAGGCAGAGTAACAGCGTCAGTCTTCCACGAAGCAGGCAGGTCAGGCAGTGCTGCATCCTTGATTAAGAGGATTTGCTATCCCCGGTTCTGTCAGGTGTCTACAGGGGCAATGAGGTAACGATAGAAATGTACAAAGAGAGATTACATATCAAAGTATGCTGCCCAGGGCTGGTTTTCTATGGGATTAGTTTTGTGACTTTAATTCCAAGCAAAACTTCTCAAGTATCAAACAATAAACACTAACTCAAGCAAAGGTAAAACTAAAAACTTGCAAACAAAACATTTGTGTAGTTGTAAACTATTGGTGTTTTATTTGTTTGATATTATGTCCTTTTGGTCACAGTTCCCTCTGCTTCTTTCTCAATGATCAGTCTTTTGCTCTCTCCATCACGTTTGCAGTCATGCTCCCAGCTTTCTCCTTTGCGCTCACTGACTTTTTGCTTGCGATTCTGACACAAACATTTCGCGTGGGCGGGTCTTACAGGGGTGCGTCGCCATTGGCTAATGAGTTTTAAGGAAAGTTTGAGTGACAGCTCAGCCTCTGTGCAGGTAAACTAACGTTAGAGACTCAGTCTGGTCTGGAGGACACACAAGCCACTCCACCGCGGATTCCTATAAGATTAATAAAGTGTAAGTATTGATCATATATATATTATCTGTGATCTACGTTGCAAGCATGGTTACTATACGTTTGTTGTTTCGTTGTGTTAAGTTACTAGCTAGCTAGCTAGTAAAGCCTTTTTAAGTTAGCATTTAACGTTAGCTATACTGCTAACGTCATCTAAAACTTGTAGCCACCGGCTACCTCACTGAGCTAATTTACCATGGGAATCATGTATTTTTCGTGAGGCCTTACTCAATGGAGCTGTATTAATAATTGTCTTCTCTCTGTAGAGACCTGCAGGACCCGAGCAGAGCTACGATGCTCTCCCAGGTCACCTTAGGTTAGTAACGTAGCTATATTATGGTCTATTAGGAAAAATTATTATCCAGCTAACTACTAATTGTTGTGGTTGCTATTGGCCTGATAATACTCAATGCTAGGGTATTGGTTAAGTTGTACAATGTAGAAGCTGTGAATATAATGTATTATATCTAGAGGTCGACACATACTGTACAGTACAAATGCAGTGTTAGCACTGCTTAACTGGTTCATCTTTATAGTTTTGTGCTCATCTGTACTTTCCTAGTTATGACAAAGACTGGCTATCCTAACTCTAATTACATGTCTTCTGTTGCATTTGCAAGCAGGTCAGCATAAGGAAAATGTTCATAGTAGTTTTAAAGCCTACACATTTGCTAATGGCTACTTAAAAGCAAGTTATTTTAATTGTAAATCACACAACCTTGGAAGACTCAGTTATCAGTAAGAACTTTGTTACCATTTGATTTGTGTAAGAAACTTTGTTATAATTTTCTATCACAGCTCACATCAGGCAGCAGGCAGACCAACCAGGAGGATGTGATCTGAAAACTCGCGACACCACACGATAGGAAAGTCCATGGGCAAGCCAATAGACATAGATCAGGACTTCAAAATCATTGCCCCAGCCATGGTCCTGCTCTCTCCGCATCAGGTGCTGCACAGCATGCATGGCTTGCCTATTTAACCTGAAGTCTTGTTTGGTGTCTAACTCCACATCAAACCACAGGCGTAGGATGGGCACGTCCACATTCAACCTGCAATATGTCGCAGGACGGTCACTCTGGAAAACAATAAACATAAACCAACTATATTGCATAAGTACAACAACACCAGTTTGATAAAGTAGCTTAATAAAAACACATTCCACAGTCAGTGTAGATTGATGACATTTATGTACCGTATTTCCTCAAATAAAAACAGGTAGGCCTAGGTCATTGTAATGTACATTTCTACCAATTTAATTTAACAGATTTAACAATATATTCATGCTTTTTTTTTTTCACACTTTGTTTTTCTGGATTATTGTCCTACCGGTATTTTAAAGTCAATGCGGCTGTATGTGTAACTCAGCCAAGTGTAGTTTGCAGTAACGTACAGGTGCCAATAGATGGCAGTAGCTATATTGGATGTAACATGGGTCTCATTTAATGCTAGCAGAGAATGACGGGCTCTGGTGCTAGTGACCTGACGGACTTTTCATCAACAAAACGAAAAGAGTTTTTAAAGTATGCGGAGGAAAAACTCGAGTAAAAAAGCTGCGAGACATTTCGACATTGACCCCAGGAGAATCTGATACTGGAAGAAAAAAGAAGGATGCGCTGACAAGAGCAGAGCACGGCTAGCTGGAGGTGGGAGGAGTTGTGTCTGTTTGTTTTTTTGTTTACTTTCTCCTTATGTCACACACAGAAAATGACAACCTATCAAAAACAGTTAAATGCTACATTACGGAATGATTTAACCATAGACTGGATTTAACTATACGATCTGAATGTGTAGGTCGTCTTATTTTATCGACACAATCAACAGGTAACGTCAGGTAACGTTAGTTCTACTTGGGCTAGCCGTTAGCGTTAAATCATAAACAACTGCGACATAACGTCAAAAATATTTAAACAAATCGACATACCTGAAACAAATCCACAAGGGAAAGACGGCGAATGCGTCTTCTGTTTTCTACATGTCTTCTCTGATGACTCATCAGCCGTAAATAAACAATCCCACAAAAACAGGGAACCAGCATTTTTCCTGAATGAGAATAGCACTGGCTACTACGGGTAAACACTTCGACGCTGCGCGTGACGTGGTTGAGCCCGTTCGCTACGCTAATTTGCATATAGTGGTGTCCCATTTCTTAGGGAAAGATCTTCACCTCCACTTCCCTTGTATAGGGGACTTCACTATCAAGGGCCCTCAAAACCAAGTGGAAGTTTTAAGGGGGGAGAAATGGGACAGGGCCTGAGTCTCTAACGTTAGTTTACCTGCACAGAGGCTGAGCTGTCACTCAAACTTTCCTTAAAACTCATTAGCCAATGGGGACGCACCCCTGTAAGACCCGCCCACGCGAAATGTTTGTGTCAGAATCGCAAGCAAAAAGTCAGTGAGCGCAAAGGAGAAAGCTGGGAGCATGACTGCAAACGTGATGGAGAGAGCAAAAGACTGATCATTGAGAAAGAAACAGAGGGAACTGTGAACAAAAGGACATAATATCAAACAAATAAAACACCAATAGTTTACAACTACACAAATGTTTTGTTTGCAAGTTTTTAGTTTTACCTTTGAGGTGACAATTTTTTTGCTTGAGTTAGTGTTTATTGTTTGATACTTGAGAAGTTTTGCTTGGAATTAAAGTCACAAAACTAATCCCATAGTTTTCATTCTATTTGTCATAGCCATATTTCAGAGGAACAATGATGTCCTTACAATCCCACTTAAAGGACTTAAATGATACAAGCTGAGAATATGATCCCAATCCTAAATATACAACGTTTTCATGTTTCTCAAAAGAGACTGCCATTACATGTACATAATGGTGTGTGCACTCCATAGAGAATAATGAATACATTATTCTGGATTTGCAGTGCATACTATATTGCTAATGTATTAAAGTATAAATTATTCTTTATTTTTCTAGATGGGGACATGTGAGTGAGCTAACAGCAAGGACACAATACATCACAGCATTGCTAGATCATCACATTGATTTTCAAGTGCAGACAACAGGCCTGATCATCAAGAAATCACTGCCATGGATCGGTGCATCGCCGGATGGAACTATTACCTGTGCTTGCCACTGTTGAGTTGTGCTTGAGATAAAATGCCCTTTTACTCTTAAAGATCAGTCTATTGTCAACAGCTGCAATGCTGACACAATCTTCTGTCTAATGGCAAAGGACAATGTGATAGCGCTAAAGCCGAATCACAAATATATGGCACAAGTCCAAGTACAAATGCGCATTGCTGAGGTCCAGTATGTCGACTTTGTAGTGTGGAGTCCCACTGAAATGTTTATTCAGCGCATTCAGTTTGATGAAGTGTTCTTCAATGAGACCTACAGTGGAGTAGAAAAATGTATTAAAACTAGGATTTTGCCAGAACTTCTTGGGAAATATTACACAGTACCACGTCCAGTGGTTTCCCCAACCTCAGAGCAACAGCCCCAGTCAGGGTGCTATTGTGGTGAACCAGCTGGAGAGCCAGAGAATGTAGTAATCTGTGCATCTAAACAGTGCAAAAGAGGGCTCTTCCACAGGTCTTGCTTGCGTTTGACTAGAGTTCCAAAAGTGTGGAAATGTTATGAATGCAGGAAAATCAATATAAATAAATGAAACACTGTATTAGTTAAGATTCCCTGTTGTGTTGGCTATACACACACACACACACACACACACTAGTACGGTAGACTGTTACTCCTAGAGCAGGGGTCTTCAACATTTTTTAAGCCAAGGACCCCTTAACTGAAAGAGACGGAACAGGGACCCTCTACTACATATATTTTATAAAATTGAGTTGCATATTAAACTGGGCCTACAGTAAGCAGCATAAAGCCTTTATACCTACCTTTTTAGTACATAGAATACTAAACTATTAAAATAGCCTACTAATTCTTGGTATGATTTTATAATTCATGTTTTAATGTTAAACATACATGTGGCACAGTGAATCCTTAGGATGAACTGTATCTGTGGATCTTAGTGGCTACCTTACTTATAGGCCAGTAAGCCTATCATCAGTGGGTTTTTTCACACTTTCAAAAAATTAACAATAATTTTGACCCCGTTGAAGATCTCTGATCTAGAGAATAAGACTTTATGCTTCAGATTGTATTAGTTCATTCCCTGTAGTCTTGACGGCACACACGCACGCACATAACTACACGGTATACTGTTACACTGTAGACTGTAAGTTTTCTGTGCATGATTCTCTTTATTTGTTATTTTGCTTTCTTTGATTTGTATATAGTTATTTTGGTGGGGAGGTTGCCTTTCAGCTGGTTTTGGAGTGTGCGAACTAGATTTGAGTGCCCTGTCTAGTTGTCTGGCAAATTGTAAATACTATTTATACTATTACTATATATACCATTTATATCTTAAAAATATATCCTATTTATCCAATTCCATATCCTGCTAAATTAATTAATAAGCAATGAGTTTTACTGGTGTTGTTCTTCTGTTTTGAAGAAGTTTGACATTGAAATAAATAAAATATTTGTACTGTATCAGCCATTAACAGTTTCCTGTGTGTCTTATTAATGTCACATAAAAGACATAATAGACTAATGAATGACATGAAATGAAATGAATGTATTGACACAAATGTATTCACTCCTTTGGAATAACAGGGGGGCAAAGGTTACAGAGGGCACAGCACACTTTCACCATCTTGTCCAGAGGTGTGAGTCCATCTGGGGTTGAGTAGCACAGAGTTATTGGTATAGTTCCTTGCAAAATGGTGTATTTATTCCGTACGAGGCCTATAACTCTCTCCACATGGATGCGCACTGCTGCCAGTCCCCGCGCTGACTCAACTTCAGCTGGGTGAAGCTGCTGTTTTCCTTTAGTAAATGCCGGTATCTTGAGTCGAGCATTAACAAGACCCAAGACTCTGACACATTAAACCCCCTGTCTGCGAGAACAACATCTCCAGGGGACAATAAGTCAAGAAATCCACCGTGGTCATGTCTAAGTGAATAATGTGAACAAAAATCTTTGAAATCAGTCCAGTATTAAGCAGGAATGTTGAATGAACTTTTGGGAAATTGGGTTGTGAATTAAATAACTCTGACCAGTCTGGCAACCTTGAACTTTCTGCAGTATAGAAATGCATAGTTAATTTACCATTCTGACTTCAGGTACTGATAATCCTAAAACTAATATACTGACATTGTTTTGGTCTTAAAGTACCAAAAGTAAAAGGACTCATCATGCAGAATGGCCCTTCTCAGAATAACATATATTATTGGATTATAATTATTGATGCATTAATGAGTAAACATCACTAATATTACAGCTGGTAAAGGTGTTCAACTACTCCATATACCGCTGGGTAGCTTAATCCATTATATCATAACTTATTAGTTGATTTTTATTTTGTTTGAATCTTATTCTGCAAAATAACTCATAATTTATGTGATCAAATAAATGTGATAGAGTAAAAAGTACAAAACCTTCCAAATTGAAGTGGAGTAGAATTATAAACTTGCACAAATGGAAATACTTAAGTAAATTACATGTCCCTCAAACTTAAAGGAACATGCCGACTTATTGGGAATTTAGCTTATTCACCGTAACCCCCAGATTTAGACAAGTCGATACATACCCTTCTCATCTCCGTGTGTGCTGTAATGCTGTCTGACGGCTCCAGTGGCATCAGGCCAGCACAGAACATGCAGGTGAATGGTTCCAGCAATCCTACTCCGAATAAGTGACAAAATAACACCAACATGTTCCTATTTACATGTTGTGATTTATAGAGTCACAGCGTGTACAAAAAACAACGTAACATGAGACACAGGCGTCTTCTAACTGTAAACAAACCGGGAACTATATTCTCAAGCAGAAGAATATAGTACTTGGGCGGAGTGATATTCTCACAGCAAGCCTGTCTGAGAATATAGTTCTCAGTTTGTTTACTGTTAGAAGATGGCTGTGTCTCATGTTACGTTGTTTTTTGTACACGCTGTGACTCTACAAATCACAACATGTAAATAGGAACATGTTGCCGTTATTTTGTCACTTTTGTCACAATTTTGAGCAATAGGCTAGTTGGAACCAGTTACCTGCAGGATCTGTGCTAGGCTAAGCTAATGCTGGAACCGTCAGACAGCGTTACAGCACGCACGGAGATGAGAAGGGTATGTATCGACTTGTCTAACTCTGGGGGTTACGGTGAATAAGCTAAATTCCCAATAAGTCGGCGTGTTCCTTTAAGTAAATGTAATTTTGTCATTAAAGCCTAATGGCATCATTCCACTTTATAACATACCAGGTAAGGAAACAACTGCTTGTTATGAATAAATAAATACATTATTGAATGAATGAATATGGGAGGGTAACGGTTTCCAATATACACTTTTTTATATATTGTTTGATATGTTCTTTAAACCCCAACAACAAGCAGTCCACTTGGAAAGAACTAATGACCAATGAAATGCCTCCTTACCCTGCTGCGTGTACTCTACACCTCCCGTGTACTAACCGGGGCTCCGAGGGCAGGGGTAGGGATTAGATGGAGCCCCGAGGAGATGCTACTTTCAAATTTCACTAGCGTTTCAACACCACCCACCCTGCCTTTAACCTTTGAGAAATCAAACAAGGATGTGATGAAAAAGCGCAAAGAGAGTACTGTGTTGCAGTTAGAAAAACTTTATTGAATGATCATTGGCTGTTGTGCTGATGAGTTCAGTGCTGCAGCTTCTGTTGGTCAGGGAGCCTCTGATCGTCTGTCAGCACATCTGAAATTGCTTCTTCTGTAACAGTGAAACAGCACAGAGGGAGACAGATTAGGTCAAAACTCAATGTTGAATACATGTGTATATGTATATTTATTTTTATAATGTGCTCATGTGGACACTTACAGCACTTGTAGAGAGTGTTGAGCCTGGCAATGTCGTTGCGACTCATCTCCTTGGCGTTGCCAAAGGACAC
The DNA here is from genome assembly GCA_025617405.1 of Perca schrenkii. NCBI lineage: Eukaryota > Metazoa > Chordata > Actinopteri > Perciformes > Percidae > Perca > Perca schrenkii. Next base: position 6,224,243 of record CM046787.1, read on the forward strand.
GTTGGCGTTGGGGATGGGGACCATGGTGGGCTGGTTGTTCTTGGAGAAGGCAGTCCTGCAAGAGGACACGGAGCAGTTAGACTGGAGCACCACACACACACACACACACACACACACGGCAGGGCAGAAGTGAAGCCAGCTGTTCTTACTTGTGGTACTGCATGACAGAGTTGTAATCGTAGGGAGTGCCCTGATTCAGGGTGGCGATCTTTCTAAAGTTGTGCTCCATTCCTAAAAAAATAAAATAGAATAAAGTTAAGATTTGCTAAAACGTGGTGTTTCCCCTGGTAGTGTGATGTTCAGGCTCTTTTTGTCCACTAGGAGGAACCAGGGACCCACCATATTCATATTGCAAACAAAATGGGAAGAGACATTTCAATTATTCCCATATGAAGCAAAACTTCTTTTTATAGCTTATTTATATTTTTTCAGAAAATAATGTTTGTTTTTCTTACATGTGTGAAATCAATACACAGACATAGATTTAAAGTTCCCATGGCATGAAAAATTCACTTTATGAGGTTTTTTACCATTAAAATGAGTTCCAAAAATACAATAGATAAAATAAAATAGAATAAAGTTAAGATTTAGAATAAAGTTAAGATTTGCTAAAACGTGGCGTTTCCCCTGGCAGTTTAAGGTTCAGGCTCTTTTTGTCCAGTAGGAGGCACCAGGGACCCACCATTGACTGAGTTAGCGTTACGGGGAGGTGATATACTCGGTATGAATGCTTTTCTCAACCAGAAAGTCATTCATTTACAGTAAGAGAGTAAGTTACAGATGCGTTGTTGCATTTGAAGCGTTGCATATACGATAACTTAGCCTACTTTGGATGTCTCATACAACCATGTCTCTAAAATGGGTATCGCTGTCACTGTGTTATGAGCCAAAGCATTAAGAGATTGTTGTAGCAATCAACGTAATAATAACTTAGATTAATATAACGCATTTCATGAAACCCATGGACGCTTTACACAAGTACAGGGAGACAAGGGAAAAGAAAATAGTAAACCAACTCAAATACGAACTAAAAGGAATAAAAAGTCTGCGCTAAATGGAAGGGGGACGTAATTTAATGTTGGCTACTGTCTTACAACCACATTGTGCATTGCAAGTTATTTTATGAATGAAATAGACAAATTACATAACTACATTTTTGGTGGGTTTTGCATCATTTACAATCCTGTAATCGTTTCCATCTGATAAAAGCAATAAAAGTTATCGCCCGTTGTTTTTCACTTTCCGTTTTAGCTTTTAGTTGTACTTTGTTTAATTTCCTTCTTTTCTGTAATGGTCCTGCCCCAGTATCAGCCATAACTACAACAGATAACTTCTCAAATACAATTAAAATACAATTAGGCCTATAGAAAGACATCTGCTTCCTTTAACCTGGCTCAGCTGGCTGGATACGCTAACAGGCTTTTCCTGTGTTACACAGAAATCTGTGACCCGTCAGAATGTGTGCTCTGTAGCGCCATCTAGCTGCTTCAAATCATTCTGTGACTTTGCGGGAAAAATCAGACCCGGGTAGATGCCTTACTAAAAACTATATAAAAATAGTGTTCTTTTCACTGTTAAAAAGTTACTTAAAGTCACTTTAATGTGTATATTTTCTAGTTTCTTCACTGCTCTGTGATTGTACACTGAACATCTTTGAGTTGTGGACAAAGCAAGACATTTGAGGACGTCATCTTTGGCTTTTGAAAACACTGATCGACATTTTTTCACCATTTGCTAAATCCATGAAATGGATAACATGCCTAATAAAATCTGGCCTGCATATTTTCGGTGGAAACAAATCATATGAGTGTTTCTTATGTGATTGTACTTGTCTGCAGTTTACTGGGTTTCCTCTGAAACCAGTCTGAATAATAACCAGCTCCCTTACCAGACTGAACGTTTTGCAGCAAGACTTTGATGTGGTTGTCCCTGTCAGAGCGGGTCTGTTCATGGTTGAAGCCCAGAGCGTGGAGCAGCTCGTGCTGCACCGTGCCATGGTAAAGGCATCCCCTCCGGGCCAGAGACACCACCTGCTTCCCACCACGACGACCAACGAAGGAGTAGCAGCTGGACAGGAGCACAGAGGAGTTGAATAACACTGAAGTGTGAGCAAAGCCTTCAACTCAAAGTCTTCTATAACATCACTTTCTTACCCTTTCTGGGACTCGATGCTCAGCCAGTCGCGGTCGCTGCTTCTGCTTGGCCTGAAGCGGATGCAGGAGAAGGAAGAGAAGGACTCCAGTCCACGGGTGATGATGGCCTTCTCCCGGTCAGCTGACAGGACCACAGCACACAGCTTTTAGCTTCTTAGCATCCAACAGCACACAGCATTTAGCTTCTTACCATCACACCACACAGAACATTTAGCTTCTTAGCATCCCACAGAACTCGAACAAGCACCATACTGACCCTAATGTTTGACAACTTTTATTTTCTGGAAATTACATTGGAAAAAGACAATCTCATTATTATTCATAACAGCAGATTCCATTTAAAGAGCCGCTATTATACTCCTTTTCAGCATCATATTTGTATTCTTGGGGTCTATCGGAATAGGTTTATATGCTTTGATGTATAAAAAACATAATGTTTCTCATACTGCCCATTGCTGCAGATCCTCTGCCTGAAACCCTCTGAGCTCTTGGCCTCCTTCCTGAAAAGCCCAGTCTGCTCTGATTGGTCAGCTGGCCTACTCTATTGTGATTAGACCTGGCAAACTCGATTCCTTTTAAAGATTTGGGTTATTCTGAGTCACTCACTAACCTGATCCGGGTTGTGCAAGTCACTTTAGTCAGTATTGCTAAATCGCCAAGGAAACTCAGTCCTACTCGCTCGTCTGCTACAGATCCACTCATGACAATGTAGCCGGCTGATTCAACTGACTGAATGACTCTCTCAAGGACTTATGAGTCCCATGGTCTGTGAGCTTGCAATGTTTCGGAATATCTTCTCGACCTAATTGCATTTTAACATACTACGTTCATACACCAAACCTACAGTAGGCCTAGGCTACGTGCAGAACATTGTATGTTATTTCAGAAGTGAAAGAATGGCTTCTGTTGTGGATTTGCTTTTCATCCTGACTCGAGGAGAGACTTCACTCCCTCTACAGATCCACTCATGACAACGTAGCCGGCTGATTCGTGCGACTGACTGACTCACTCATGAGTCCTTGAGTGAGTCCCATGGTCGTCGAGCTTGCAATGTTTCCGGCTCTGAGTCTGCGGGTAGGGAAATTCCTATAACCTGTCTCGACAGTCTCTGCTCACTCAGTCGCTTGAGTTGACTTGTGGAGTTGTGGTTGCCTATGAAATTGTAAGTTATAATGCTTTTGGCAGCTAAGATGGCTAGGCCTAGTAGTAGCTAATGTTGCAAGAGGTTTGTGTGTGGCGCTGTTATCATTTTAGATTGAACTGTAGTGGGACTCAACTGACCCGTGTTAATGATAATAGAGACTTGCGACTCATGAGTTGATTTAAAGACACAGGTGAAAGATCCAAGTGAGTCCTGACTCAAACAGGTTTAACCAAATTCAAACGAGTCACTGGACGGGCTGTGCTCACTTATGGAGCACAGATGAAAAACGGGGCTGGCTTTCTCAATCTGTGTTCATCATCATATCACTAATTTAGGAATGGAAACAGGAATATGGGCGAGGCGTTTCAGGCAGTTGAGAAAAAGTGCTGTCTGTGAGAGAGAAAGATCCATTAGGAGTGAAACTTTTTTTTTTCACTCATACATTTACATTTATACATCAATTACATACACAAAAAAACTATATAACACACTAAAAGACAGGAAAAATTTAAAAAAAGCATAAGAGGGGCTCTTAAAATGAAGTGCAGTGTCAGCCCTAGTGAGTCCAGTTTGAATCATTTAACATGTTTTGTTGCTGCAGAGGAAGAAATAAATGATGAGTGAAAGCACCATGAGTGACGGTTTCTAATTCGTTGCTTTTTTGAATCTACTGTGTTGGATTTGACTGTTGGCTATTCTCGCTTTCCCAGACCCTCCTCCAAAGCACGCTGGAGGAGGGTCTGGCTACTCCACATAGCATTCAGGGATGGGAGGAAAACGTGCTCTGGTTTATTGCCATTTCTTTAAACCAATCACAGTCGTTTTGGGCAGTGCTAAGTGCCGGAGAAAAGCCGCGGTGCTGCTGCAAAATAGGCTCGGATTAGCCCCTTTCTTTACAATCTCCATTGGCTCCCGGTGCATTTTAGAATCAATTTTATAATTTTAAAAAATATTTTGGAAGGCTATTAATGGCCTGGCCGCTGTGTATTTGGCCAAGATTTTAACCCTTAGTGAGCACAAGAGGTCCTGGCGGTCATCAAAGCACTTAATTTTAGAAGTCCCACGGTCGAGGTATAAACTGTTGGCTGATCTGCCCCGAGACTTTGGAACGTTACCCCTTGACATTTGCACTATTACAGACCTAGCTCTTTTAAAACCTAACCTGAAAACATATTTATTTAGAACGGCTTTTACTACATAGTAGCGCTGTGACATTTTCCTTTCTTCCTCCTGTTTTTATGTAACCTTTACTGATTCCTGCTGGTTGCTGTAAAGGGCTATATAAATAAATGTTGATGGATTGATGACTCCAGGGAACCTGCCTGCTGCCATGAATGACTTTACTTTAACAGTGAGCAGCAAGCAGGCCGCTGTCTGTTTGATTCTGGTATATGAACAGTTTGTTCTCACTCTTAAACCTTTTTTCAAAGTTGTTGCTACAACAGGCTGCATTAAATGAGGAATCCTGCAGTATATGGACAGAGCACATATGTGACACTTACAGAAGTGGTTGGTGATGTAATAAGGAACGTAGACCTTCCCGTCAGCATTTTTTCCCCACTTGCAGCCTCTGCTGGTGCAGGGGTCGGCGTTTCTCTCGTCCTCGCTGCCGATGGCGATGTCTCCTCCAGTCAGGATGGGATCATTGTCAGAACGGACTGAAACACATCACACACTCCCTCAGAAACATGTTGAACTGCTACTGATAGAACAATGAAATATCATAGCTTCAGCAGCTCATACTCACTCAGATTACTGTTGGCTCTCTCCAGAAGTTCAGAGACAGAAAGCTCCGCTGAGTCATCCTCTGCACATCAACGACAACACCATTTCACTTTGTGTAAAAATACAGCAGTCAAAGCACAATAGGTCTGATCATTAGAACAGATTACATACCTGCCTGCAGGTTCAGCGTGGGATTAGAGGAGAAGAAAAAAACAAACACGTTAGAAAAAGATGGAAAGAAATGACTTGAATTGACAGCTAAAAGTTAACAGCAAAGAGATTATGAAAGACCTGTTTAGCATCATAGAACCTAACAGAGGAGAGGAAGGATGTGTTTCTCTGCACAGCAGTCTTCTCTAAGGGCTGGCCTGTGCCACAACTTTTCCAGCTTTCATTTATTAGTAGGGCGTGCAAAAACTCAATTTAACATATTTAACAGAACTTTGTGAATGTGGAGAAGATGATCGGCTTCATGTGACACAGGAGTCCTTTCATTGTTGTTACTGACAGTCCAAGTTAATAATTCAGTTCATCTGAATGATTTGAATCATGCAGTTTCAACATGTTTAACATTTACACCGTGACAGGATGGGCCCTGTGACGCTCCTACCTCATTGTCGGCCCAACAGCAGGCAGACAGCAGCAGCAGAGCCAGAGCTGAGAATCTGAAAACAGACATGCGAGCCATCCTAGCAGACCTGCAGGACACAGACAGGAATCAGACACAGCTTCCACTCAGAGGAAAGATATTCAGTGTTTGAACCAAAAATTACAGACAGCTGAGGGTTCACACACTGAAACAAAGTGCACACTTCTTCACTGCATTCTGCTGCAGACATTTGAACTCACCTTGTATCCTCTGTGTGGACTTGTGCAGCTGAGGTTTCACTCCAGGATTTTATACATGTTCAAATGTGTCACTGAGCCCAAATATGGATTATCTGGGGACTGAGAAAGTTAAAGAATCAGCTAAACTCACAGGCTTATCAGTCACATATGGTTCGGACACATACATTTGAAAGATGTATGCCTACACTCTATGGGTGGGAAGGGAACACTTGTAGAAAATTGAGTTGTCAGCATCCAGTGACATGTCTGATATGAGAATGTCTGTAAATATTGCAGGCATTATTGTAAGCTGCACTGTTTCCCAACCAAAGCATCCAAAGTGGGGTGGGGGAACGACAAGGCTGTAAAAGAATTTTATATTGGGGTTAAGATGAAACTTTAACCAAGTTGGTGTAGATGGGGAATAAACCGGGAAGAAATATATAATTTTACATAGATGATATGTTTTCTTTTTTTTTTATTTAAGACCAAAACAATGTCAGTATATACGTTTTAGGATTATCAGTACCTGAAGTCAGAAAGGTAAATTAACTATGCATTTCTATACTGCAGAAAGTTCAAGGTTGTCAGACCGGTCAGAGTTATTTAATGCACAACCCAATTTCCCAAAAGTTCATACAACTATTCTGCCTTAGCAGTTCTGTTTTGGAAAAAGCAAATTTAAGAAAATAAATGTGATCTAATTGTAATTGCAAATTGTATTCATTGGCACGGTTCAATGTTCAAGTCAAGTCAACTTTATTGTCAATTCTGACTGTATGTCATGTTATGGTGGGAAGTGAACGCTTGTCAGTTGTCAGCATCCAATGATATCTCTGATATGAGAATGTTCCACACCGTGGCAGAGTCTGTAAATATTGCAGGCATTATTGTAAGATGAACTTTTTTCCAAAGCATCCAAAGTGGGGTGGGGGCATGACAAGACTATAAAAGAATTGTATATTGGGGTTAGGATGAATCTTCAAGTTCAAGTTCAAGTTCCACTTTTCCTTAGAAAAGGAAATTTAGTGAGCAGCAGGATATCTAAAAAAAAACGCATACACATGCCAACAACATAATAAACACAACACAGGACACACATAAACACCTTCAATGGAGACACTCCTTCCCCCAAAAACTACGGTGGCCCTGAGAGGCCACAGCACGCAACAATAAGACAACACGTGCAAATAAACCACAGCACGCACTAATAAGACAACACGTGCAAATAAGACAACCCGTGCAAATAAACCACAGCACGCAACAATAAGACAACACGTGCAAATAAGACAACACGTGCAAATAGACCACAGCACGCACTAATAAGACAACACGTGCTAATAAGACAACATGTGCAAATAAACCACAGCACGCACTAATAAGACAACACGTGCAAATAAGACAACACGTGCAAATAAGACAACACGTGCTAATAAGACAACATGTGCAAATAAACCACAGCACGCACTAATAAGACAACACGTGCAAATAGACAACACGTGCAAATAAGACAACACGTGCAAATAAGACAACACGCACTAATAAGACAACACGTGCAAATAAGACAACACGCACTAATAAGACAACACGTGCAAATAAGACAACACACACTAATAAGACAACACGTGCAAAGAAGACAACACACACTAATAAGACAACACGTGCAAATAAACCACAGCACACACTAATAAGACAACACATGCAAATAGCCCACGCCACAACGGAAGTGTTTCCAGGGGACACTTTTAAGTGATGCACATGTGCCTCAACCATTGGCTTTCCGGTACATAGACAGACCAACAACAGGACAATTTTAACAATTTTTGCCATTTTATTCATCACTAAATTCACTTTTGGAGGATTGGATATGAGAAGTTTAACTGACACGTAACCGATCAGCTTTGTGGGAAATTAAGAATCAATGCCACCAACGCTCCACTCAGCGCCAACTGCAATGTTTAATTTTAAATGAATGTAGCCTACTGGCAGTCTGGCACAAGTAGGGTGCTAAGTATTTTAATATTATGTATCTGTGTGTGTGTGTGACGGCCGGCCAGCGAGGTTGTTAAGCCTGAATGCGCTTGTGGAGTTTAAATGCAGCTAACCACAGTTTACTCTTAAAATGGACATGTGTTGTGATACTTAAAGCCCATGTTGCAAGTTAACCACCACTGTTGATTAATAGGCACATATAGCACTCAATATATGTAAATCATTGTTAAAAATGTCTCAAAATAGTGTTAAAGGACAGTTTTTGTCAGGTTTTTGTCATTTTTGGTATTAGTGTTTTTTCTTCCGCAATTCGGTGATGACGTCACGTTGGGGAGACGTGTATCAGCCTGGTATTAGAACTATGGTGACTGACTGGGATGAGGAAGAGGGTTTTTTACTGTCCGTGAATAGCACGAAGTGAAAGTCAATGTTTTATTTATATCTAGTGACAGTGATCATGTCGTTAGTTCAGCTAAGTACTGGTAAACTTATCTAGATCTAGAAAATACAAGGCATCATGCTAGCTATGTGCTAACTTGCCAGTCCCACCTGTGAAATCCCTCGATGGTTGTAAACACATAGATATGATTGATATCATGATTAGATATCTCACGTTTTGATGGTAGGCTACTAGCTCCAGTAACAACATATTTGCCTGGTGTTTATTTATTACTTGGACGGGGATGCTGTTCAGATTTTCACAAGTTTAGACAGCTAGCTAACGCTACGCCGACGCAACAACGTTAGCGCAACAGCGTTAGCCTAGCCGGCTAGGTAAATATGACAACTGCCTTCAGAGTTTCCTATATCTGCGTCCATGTTGTCAACATAAGACTTGTGGCGTCAGTGCTCCGTTTGTACCATAACTTTATTGAATGAAACGTTAAACTTCGCTCCTAGGGGTTGGTTTTTGTTAGTTAGTTAGTTGCACAAAGCTAACTGGCTATAGTTAGCCTGTATGTATGCTAGCCGACATTAGCTAACGTTGCACAGTCAGCAAGCAGTTTCGGTGAGCTAACCTTGACAGCTAACACATCCATGTGTCTCCATGTCAAAACATCACCGCAGATTGACTGCTTTTAACAGCAGAGGTTGATTGTGGGCAACATACTGTCGCGGTTAGCTCGCCGAAACTACTGCCGATTGCCGAAGTTGCTGGCTGGCTACGCAACGTTAGCTAATCCCGCTAGCATGTGTGTAATGTTACAAAAAAACACCTATTTCGTAGGAGCGAAGCTTAATATTTCATTCAATAAAAGTATGATACAAAAGGAGCACTAACGCCACATGTCTTGTGTTGACAACGTGGACGCAGCTCTGAAGGCGGTTGTAATACCGGTATTTAACTAGCAGTCTAAGATAACGCTGTTGCGCTAACGTTAGCAAACGTCGGCGTATTGATAGCTAGCTATTTAAACTTGTGAAAAGCCGAATAGCATCCCCGTCCAAGCTGCCTTTCACTTCCCCCCCAATATTATTATACACATAATAAAGACTCGGTCGAGACCAAAAGCCATATTTTGCCAGATCAGTGGCAGAAACCGTGACCGAGACAGTGAACTGAGACGGGGCTTTCGCCTGTCGTCTCCCCAACGTGACGTCATGCAATGCATTGTGGGGGAAAGACAAACCGCTGTAAAATAGTACCTACTTTTTCGTGTTATATTCTGTTTTGTGATACCTAACAACATCAAATACATGAATAACAGTTTCAATGTTTATTACCAACAAGCAATTACCACAAATTCGTTGGAAAATTAAACTTGTGTAGTTGAAGTAAACATGAGAGGTTAGCCTACATAATAAAATATCTTACACTTGCAACATGGACTTTAAACAAATAATCCATCAACGGCGAAATAAAAGTCTCTTATTTACGAGAGCGGTCTGAGAGACCTCCAGCTTAGAGCGGGGTCTCTGAGCAGGACTGTCTGAGCGACGAGCTAGCGACCCGGCAGGCGCTAGCTGGCTGTCGCGTCACTTTATGGAGCTACTCAATTGCGAAAACTTTGAAACAAATTATCAATCAGCAACGATTTTTGCAAGACTGCCTATATTCGAAATCTAAAGACTTCATTTCTCGCCTAAAATGTATACAGAAGTGAATTTAGTGATGAATAAAATGGCGAAAATTGTTAAAATTGTCCTGTTGTTGGTCTGTCTATGTACCGGAAAGCCAATGGTTGAGGCACATGTGCATCACTTAAAAGTGTCCCCTGGAAACACTTCCGTTGTGGTGTGGGCTATTTGCATGTGTTGTCTTATTAGTGTGTGCTGTGGTTTATTTGCACGTGTTGTCTTATTAGTGGGTGTTGTCTTATTTGCACGTGTTGTCTTATTAGTGCGTGTTGTCTTCAATCCAATCCAATCCACTTTATTTATACAGCACGATTTTAACAAACACAAGGTTTCCAAAGTGCTGCACAAAAGATAAAACAAAGTAAATAGATAACACAATAAAAGCAGAGGTACCCACTATAAAATAAATGCAATAAAAAACAATTTAAATTGAATTAAATAAGTAAACATCAAGGTTACTTATATTGGTGCGTGTTGTCTATTTTGCAGGTGTTGTCTTATTTGCACGTGTTGTCTTATTAGTGCGTGTTGTCTTATTTGCATGTGTTGTCTTATTTGCACGTGTTGTCTTATTAGAGCGTGTTGTCTTATTTGCACGTATTGTTGTCTTATTTGCACATGTTGTTGTCTTATTAGTGCGTGTTGTCTTATTTGCACATGTTGTCTTATTAGTGCGTGTTGTCTTATTTGCACGTGTTGTCTTATTAGTGTGTGTTGTCTTATTTGCATGTGTTGTCTTATTAGTGTGTGTTGTCTTATTTGCATGTGTTGTCTTATTTGCACGTGTTGTCTTATTAGTGCGTGTTGTCTTATTTGCACGTGTTGTTGTCTTATTTGCACGTGTTGTTGTCTTATTAGTGCGTGTTGTCTTATTTGCACGTTGTCTTATTAGTGTCTGTTGTCTTATTTGCACGTGTTGTCTTATTTGCACGTGTTGTCTTATTAGTGCGTGTTGTCTTATTTGCACGTGTTGTCTTATTAGTGCGTGTTGTCTTATTTGCACGTGTTGTCTTATTAGTGCGTGTTGTCTTATTTGCACGTGTTGTCTTATTTGCACGTGTTGTCTTATTAGTGCGTGTTGTCTTATTTGCACGTGTTGTCTTATTTGCACGTGTTGTCTTATTTGCACGTGCTGTCTTATTTGCATGTGTTGTCTTATTAGTGCGTGTTGTCTTATTAGTGCGTGCTGTGGTTTATTTGCATGTGTTGTCTTATTTGCACGTGTTGTCTTATTAGTGCGTGCTGTGGTTTATTTGCACGTGTTGTCTTATTGTTGCGTGCTGTGGCCTCTCAGGGCCACCGTAAAAAAACAATGACAGAATCCAATTGGACAGTACACAGGTCAATATGTCATAATGAACAATGACGGGAATACATTTATAAATAAACATATACTGTATAAAAATTTCAAAGATGTCACTCAAGTGAATTCAGGTTCCTAATAGCCACAGGAATAAAAGAATCCCTGGAACGTTTAGTTCTTAACTAGCAGATTAAACTCCCCAAATAGTGGGTGATCAGGGCAGTTAAAAATGTGGTTAACCTTACCCCTGACCCGTTTATCATATATATGTTGCAGCTGTGGTAGTTGTACCCCAACCACCTTAGACGCTACATTTAGCTTATTTAGCTTACGCTTATTGGTCATTGGAAGACCACTGTACCACACCTCAATACAAAATGTCAAGACTGATTCAATAAAGCACTGGTAGAACAAAGTCATCAGAGTCCTGCACACGCTGAATGATTTCATCTACCTCAAGAAGAAAAATCTCTGTTGGGCCTTTTTACAGGCAGCATCTTTGTTGCTCTCAAAAGATAATTTACTGTCAATGATGCCTACATATTTATATTCATCTACTGTCTCAACATTCATGTTCTGAATAACAGTTTGTGAAACATTGTGCTGTGATCTACGGAAATCAATAATCATATCCTTTGTCTTGGAAACGTTGATAGACAGAAAGAAGTTTTCACACCACACAGTGAAATCATCAACTACAGGGCCATGCCCCGCCTCATCATTGTTCAAAAGGCTCACTATAACAGTGTCATCTGCAAATTTCACTCAGTGCCTATTCTCATACTTATTCCTACAGTCATTTGTGTATGAAATGAAAAGCAATGGTGAAAGAGGGCCCTGAGGAGAGCCTGTGGAAGTAAGGGCTTATGAGGTTAAGACACCATTAACCCTAACATACTGCAACCTATTCGACAGAAAATCCAGTATCCAGCCAATTAAGTTAGGGTTAAAGTTAAAAATAGACTGAAGTTTCTCATCCAATGAGTAGGGCTGAATGGTATTGAATGCTGAAGAGAAATCGATAAAAAGAAGCATTGCATTAGTTTTTGAAGATTCCAGATCTTGATAAAGGGAATTTAACAATGTTAGTATTGCATCCTCAACACCTCTGCTAGCCCTGTAAGCAAACTGGAGAGGGTCTAACTGTTCTTCCACCTGCTTCACTAACGCCTGCTTAACCAACTTCTCAAAAGTCTTCATCACCAATGAGGTGAGAGCTACAGGTCGAAAGTCATTTAAGACCTTGGGGTTCTTACACTTAGCCACAGGAACGATTGTAGAATGTTTCCAAATCTTTGGAACTGTTTGCGTCTGGAGTGATTGAGTGAAAAGCACTTTAAAGATCTTGCTTAACTGACCAGCACAAGACTTAAGGACTCAACCACTGACCACTTTAACCAAGTTGGTGTAGATGGGGAATAAACCGGGAAGAAATATATCATTTCACATAGGTGATACACACACCCTCCCATCTGTCCTTCCCTTCCCCTCTCTCCCTCCCCTCTCCTCTTCCCCCAAGAACTCTGGAACCCCTTCAGGATCAGCACCGGCCACTTTATGAAAAGAAGACACTCAGGAACTCTTCCTTTTATAGTGAAGATTTCAATATCTTTATCTTTCATGTTCTACACTGTTTTGTTTTGCCTTACATTTGCACTATTTAGAATGGTTTTTTAATTTATTTTATATATTATTCATCTGCTTTTGTCTTTATTTGTGAAACGTGTATTCAATTGCTCTGTATGTCTGGCACATACAGTCAGAATTGACAATAAAGTTGACTTGACTTGAACACTGAACTGTGCCAATGAATACAATTTGCAATTACAATTATATCACATTTCTTTTCTTAAATTACGTTTTTCCAAAACACGAACTGCTAATGCAGAATTAGTTGTATGAACTTTTGGGATTTGAGTTGTGAATTATGTAACTCTGACCAGTCTGGCAACCTTGAACTTTCTGCAGTTTCTGATAATCCTAAAACTATATAAATATATTATATATAAATATATTAAATATATTATAAATTATATTATAAATTATAAATATATAATATATATAATAACTGACATTGTTTTGGTCTTAAATTAAAAAAAAACTGAAGAGGTTAGAAGTATTATCCAATTAGAAAAATATCATTTATATAAAATTATATATTTCTTATCGGTTTATTCCCCTTCTACACCAACTTTACTTGGTTAAAGTTTCATCCTAACCCCAATATAGAATTATTTTATAGCCTTGTCGTTCCCCCACCCCAATTTGGATGCTCTGAAAAACAGTGCACCTTACAATAATGCCTGCAATATTTACAGGCTAGGCCACGGCGTGGAACATTCTCATATCAGACATGTCACTGGATGCTGACAACTCAATTTTCTACAAGTGTTCCCTTCCCACCCATAGAGTGTAGGCATACATCTTTCAAATGTATGTGTCTGAACCATATGTGACTGATAAGCCTGTGAGTTTAGCTGATTCTTTAGCTTTCTCAGTCCCCAGATAATCCATATTTGGGCTCAGTGACACATTTGAACATGTATAAAATCCTGGAGTGAAACCTCAGCTGCACAAGTCCACACAGAGGATACAAGGTGAGTTCAAATGTCTGCAGCAGAATGCAGTGAAGAAGTGTGCACTTTGTTTCAGTGTGTGAACCCTCAGCTGTCTGTATTTTTTGGTTCAAACTCTGTATATCTTTCCTCTGAGTGGAAGCTGTGTCTGATTCCTGTCTGTGTCCTGCAGGTCTGTTAGGATGGCTCGTATGTCTGTTTTCAGATTCTCAGCTCTGGCTCTGCTGCTGCTGTCTGCCTGCTGTTGGGCCGACAATGAGGTAGGAGCGTCACAGGGCCCATCCTGTCACGGTGTAAATGTTAAACATGTTGAAACTGCATGATTCAAATCATTCAGATGAACTGAATTATTAACTTGGACTGTCAGTAACAACAATGAAAGGACTCCTGTGTCACATGAAGCCGATCATCTTCTCCACATTCACAAAGTTCTGTTAAATATGTTAAATTGAGTTTTTGCACGCCCTACTAATAAATGAAAGCTGGAAAGGTTGTGGCACAGGCCAGCCCTTAGAGAAGACTGCTGTGCAGAGAAACACATCCTTCCTCTCCTCTGTTAGGCAAGGCAAGGCAAGGCAGCTTTATTTGTATAGCACATTTCAGCAACAGGGCAATTCAAAGTGCTTTACATAAAACATTAAAGAGCAGTTATAAAACAATTTAAAAACATTAATAAACAAATTAAAACAAGAATAAAATTGATAGTGCAGTATAAGAATAAAAGTTACAGTGCAGTATAAGAAATTAAAGTTAATAAAATAGATTATTTAAAGAAAAGCAACATCAAAAAGATAGGTCTTTAGCTTAGATTTAAAAGAACTGAGAGTTGCAGCGGACCTACAGTTTTCTGGGAGTTTGTTCCAGATATGTGGAGCATAAAAACTGAACGCTGCTTCCCCCTGTTTAGTTCTGACTCTGGGGACAACAAGTAGACCTGTCCCAGACGATCTGAGAGGTCTGGGTGGGTCATAGTGCAGCAGCAGATCAGAAATGTATTTTGGCCCTAAACCGTTTAGTGATTTATAAACCAGTAAAAGTATTTTGAAATCAATTCTTTGAGGCACTGGAAGCCAGTGTAGAGACTTCAGTACTGGAGTGATGTGATCCACTTTCCTGGTTTTAGTGAGGACTCGAGCAGCAGCGTTCTGAGTCAGCTGCAGCTGTCTGATTGATTTTTTTAGGGAGACCTGTAAAGACACCGTTACAGTAGTCAAGTCTACTGAAGATAAAAGCATGGACAAGTTTTTTCCAGATCCTGCTGAGACATAAGTCCTCTAACCCTTGATATATTTTTTAAGGTGATAATAGGCTGATTTTTTTAATTATGTTAATGTGGCTGTTAAAATTTAGGTCTGAGTCCATGACTACACCAAGATTTCTGGCTTTGTCTGTTGTTTTTAACATTGTCATTTGAAGCTGAGCGCTGACTTTTAATCGTTCCTCTTTTGCTCCAAAAACAACCACCTCCGTTTTTTCTTCATTTAATTTAAGAAAGTTCTGGCACATCCAATCATTAATTTGTTCAATGCACATATTCAATTGTTGTATTGGGCTATAGTTCCCTGGTGATAAGGTTATGTAAATTTGTGTGTCATCTGCATAACTATGGTAAGTTATTTTGTTGTTTTCCATAATCTGAGCCAGTGGAAGCATGTAGATGTTGAACAGAAGAGGGCCCAGAACTGAGCCTTGGGGAACTCCACACGTCATGTTTGTATGCTCAGATGTATAATTACCTATAGACACAAAGTAGTCCCTATTCTTTAAATAGGATTCAAACCACTTTAGTACTGAGCCAGAAAGACCAACCCAGTTTTCCAATCGGTCAAGCAATATGTCATGGTCTACCGTATCAAATGCAGCACTGAGATCAAGTAATACTAAGACTGAAATTTTGCCACTATCTGTGTTTAAGTGGATGTCATTAAAGACTTTAACAAGAGCCGTCTCAGTGCTGTGGTTTGGTCGAAAACCTGACTGGAAGGCATCAAAACTGTTGTTTAGCAATAAGAAAAGGTTGAGTTGTTGAAAAACCACTTTTTCTATGATTTTACTTAAAAATGGAAGGTTTGATATTGGCCTATAGTTGCTCATTAGTGTCGTGTCTAGATTGTTCTTTTTTAGGAGTGGCTTGATGACTGCAGTTTTTAGGGCCTGTGGAAAAATACCTGAGAGCAGAGATGTGTTTACAGTCTGTAGAAGATCTGAAGCCAAACACTTCGAAACATTTTTGAAAACACCTGTTGGTAGAATATCAAGGCAACAGGAGGAGGTTTTCAGATGCTGTATAATGTCCTCCAGGTTTTTAAGGTTGATCGTATGAAATTGTGTCATGCTGGAATTTGTTTTGCGTGCACAGTGTGACAACACATATACTGTACTTGATAAGGAGGCACTGACTGTTTGTCTAATTTTCTGAATTTTGTCTGTGAAGAAGGAGGCAAAGTCGTTGCAAGCCTTGGTAGACAACAGTTCAGATGCTACCGGTACTGGAGGGTTAGTTAATCTATCAACAGTAGCAAACAAAGCACGTGAATTATTATTGTTTCTGGCGATAATGTCAGAGAAAAAAGGACCGTCTTGCATTTCTTAGTTCCAGATTATAAATGCGAAGTCTCTCTTTGTAAGTGTTATAATGGACCTGGAGATTAGATTTTTCGCCAACTGCGTTCAGCTTTTCGACATTCTCTTTTTTTCTGTTCTCACACCTATAAAATTTCTCCATGGAGATCTTTTCTTACCAGAGACAGCTTTGACCATAGTGGGAGCAATAGCATCAATAACAGTTGTAATTTTACAGTTGAAATTATCTACAAGCTCAGTGACTGAGGCCCCAGTGAGGGTGGGTGTAGAGGAGAAAAGCTGAATGAATGATTCACTGGTGTTTTCAGTAATATACCGTTTTCTGATTAACTTTGTTTGAACACTTTTGGGCACAGAGATAGTGCCGTTAAAGAAAAACACAGGAATGATCAGAGAGAGCAACATCAGTCACCACAACCTTGGGAATGTTCAGACACTTGGAGATAATCAAGTCCAGAGTGTGCCCCTTATTGTGCGTGGGCTGTGTCACATGCTGAGTCAGTCCATAGCTTTCAAAAAACACAACACAGTTCTTTGGTCCCTCGGTCCTGGGGGGTTGTCAACATGAATGTTAAAATCACCAGCAATAATTACACGGTCAAAATTAATACAGATTATAGACAGCAGTTCATTAAAATTGTCAAAGAAGGATGCACAGTATTTAGGTGGCCTGTAGATATTTAGAAGTAGAGCTTGAGGGGAGGATCTTAGCTGAAGAGCCACATATTCAAAAGAAGCAAAATTTCCGTAAGATATTTGCGTACATTGGAATGAGTCATTAAACAAAATGGCGACTCCACCTCCTTTCTTATTCACTCTATTCTCACTCATAAAACTAAAGTTGCTGACTCAATGAGAACAGCAGCACTGTTATTATGGTCCAACCAGGTTTCAGTTAAAAACATAAAATCAAGATTGTTCTTGATAATAAAATCATTGATTAAAAATGATTTTCCTGCCAAAGACCTAACGTTTAGTAGGGCTAATGTTAGTGCGTTTTCATTTTTTGGGACAGACTGTGGCTGACGAGGAATGGATGCTAAATTTGCAAAGTTTGCAGTTACGTGCTTATTTGCCATTCTTTTTCTATTACCTATCACAACATAAATTGTGGAAGAACCTAATACGCAGGGCCCAGGCTTGTCTTGGAAAGAGTCATGAGTGCTACTATACATGCAGCCTGGACCCGGCCCATATCAGTTAATGCTTACTGCATTTTGCACACAAGCATCCTTATCAGTTTGGGGACTGTGAAGAACTCTATGATGCTAAACAGGTCTTTCATAATCTATTTGCACTTCTAAAATCACACTTTAAGTCAAAGTATTTGGTTATTTGGCTGACAAATGATTTTTCTGTTAACTTTTAGCTGTCATTTCAAGTCATGTGGTTTAATCTTTTTCTAACGTGTTTGTTTTTCCCCCTCTAATCCCACGCTGAACCTGCAGGCAGGTATGTAATCTGTTCTAATGATCAGACCTATTGTGCTGTGACTGCTGTATTTTTACACAAAGTGAATTGGTGTTGTTGTTGATGTGCAGAGGATGACTCAGCGGAGCTTTCTGTCTCTGAACTTCTGGAGAGAGCTAACAGTAATCTGAGTGAGTATGAGCTGCTGCAGCCATGATATTTCCTTGTTCTATCAGTAGCAGTTCAACATGTTTCTGTGTGTGTGATGTGTTTCAGTCCGTTCTGACAATGATCCCATCCTGACTGGAGGAGACATCGCTATCGGCAGCGAGGACGAGAGAAACGCCGACCCCTGCACCAGCCGAGGCTGCATGTGGGGCAAATACACTGACGGGAAGGTCTACGTTCCTTATTACATCACCAACCACTTCTGTAAGTGTCACACACATCTCACACATATGCTCAAAAGCCAATGGAGAGTGTAAAGAACGGCTGTGTGCGCACCAGGAGGCTAAGGCGTAACTTACACTGGGGACAAAGTTGTCAAATATTGTGTTGTGTTGTTCTCGTGCTATGGGATGGTAAGAAGCTAAATGCTGTGTGCTGTGGTCCTGTCAGCTGACCGGGAGAAGGCCATCATCACCCGTGGACTGGAGTCCTTCTCTTCCTTCTCCTGCATCCGCTTCAGGCCAAGCAGAAGCAGCGACAACGACTGGCTGAGTATCGAGTCCCAGAATGGGTAAGAAAGTGATGTTATAGAAGACTTTGAGTTGAAAGCTTTGCTCACACTTCAGTGTTCTTCAACTCCTCTGTGCTCCTGTCCAGCTGCTACTCCTTCGTTGGCCGTCGTGGTGGGAAGCAGGTGGTGTCTCTGGCCCGGAGGGGATGCCTTTACCATGGCACGGTGCAGCACGAGCT
This sequence comes from Perca schrenkii, assembly GCA_025617405.1. Lineage (NCBI taxonomy): Eukaryota > Metazoa > Chordata > Actinopteri > Perciformes > Percidae > Perca > Perca schrenkii. The sequence goes on from CM046787.1 coordinate 6,242,954, forward strand.
GCTCCACGCTCTGGGCTTCAACCATGAACAGACCCGCTCTGACAGGGACAACCACATCAAAGTCTTGCTGCAAAACGTTCAGTCTGGTAAGGGAGCTGGTTATTATTCAAACTGCAGACAAGTACAATCACATAAGACACACTCATATGATTTGTTTTTTTACAAGAAATCATGCAGGCTTAATGTTAATTAATGCATAAACCTTGTGAACAAATACACTTAAAATGTACAACCTCATAGACCTCATGAACCACATTCTGCCGCTCTTAAAGGGGGGCTAACTGTAAATGGCACTTTCCTATCTCAGATAGGGCTGCAACTAAAGACTATTTTCTTCGTCACCTAATTTGTTGATTATTTTCTTGATTAATCAATTAGTTGTTTTATCTCTAAACTTTCAGAAAATGTTAATCAGTTATTCCCAAAGTCCAAGATGATGTCCTCAAATGTCTTGTTTTGTCCACAACTCAAATATATTCGGTTTACTGTCACAGAGGAGAGAAGAAACTAGAAAATATTCACATTTCACATTTTTTCATTAAAAGAAATGACTCAAACAATTAATTGATTATCAAAATAGCTGGCTCCAGTGGAGCTGCTCAGTTGCCAGCAGCTCAGACTGTGATTGTACTGGGCAGTTTCCATGTATGAATGTGCAACTGTGTGAATGTGATAAGGGTGTTCCTGCAAAAGAGAGGCTTCCTCTCAGTGAACCATCCCAGAATAAATAAGGTAAAAAAGTTGATAATTTATCGATGAGTCCATTGAACTCTGCAGCTCTAATCTCTTAGATTTAGTGACTCTGAAACTACTTGAAAAAGGTTGATTAAGAGTAGGACCTGCTGTAATCTCTGTTTGTACTCCTGTGCTTTTGAGAGGAAGTTGTACCTAGCATGGCCCCAGCAGCCTGTGTGCTACATGAGAGCTGATCAATGACTCTGTCCTAACACGTGGCAACAGTCTCCGGGGAACGTTTCCCAAATCCTTGTTCTCATCACGACCATCAGGCTTCACTGCTCCTCCAGAGAGTGTGATACATTAATACTTAAATCTATGTATGTGTATTGATTTCAGACATGTAAGAAAAAAATTATTTTCTGAAAAAATATAAAAGAAACTTTTGCTTCATATGGGAAGATTTGAAATGTCTCTGACCATCTTGTTTGCAATTTAAGTATGGTCGGTCACTGGTGCCTCCTAATGGACAAAAAGAGCCTGAACATCACACTGCCAGGGGGAAACACCACGTTTTAGCAAATCCCTGATCCTTCATGAAACAGAAGCTCACTGTGTGACTGCACTTCTCTGAACATAAAACCATCAGCACCAAACCACGGAGCTCTGCAGATTATTGGGATCTTTCTCCAGCTGCTGGACTCCTTTCTGTCCAGAGACAAAGTGAAGTCAAACCAAACAAATGTAACTTTAATCTTAACTTTATTCTTTTTTTTTGTTTTTAAGGAATGCAGCACAACTTCAATAAGATCGCCACCCTGAACCAGGGCACTCCCTACGATTACAACTCTGTCATGCAGTACCACAAGTAAGGCAGTAAACAGTTGGCTTCACTTCTGCCCTGCTCTGTGTGTGTGTGTGTGTGTGTGTGTGTGTGTGTGTGTGTGTGTGTGTGTGTGTGTGTGTTGCTCCCTTCTAACTGCTCTGTGTCCTCTTGCAGGTACGCCTTCTCCAAGAACAACCAGCCCACCATGGTCCCCATCCCCAACGCCAACGTGTCCTTCGGCAACGCCAAGGAGATGAGTCGCAACGACATTGCCAGGCTCAACACTCTCTACAAGTGCTGTAAGTGTCCACATGAGCATATTATAAAAAAGAAACATACATATACACATGTATTCAACATTGAGTTTGGACCTAATCCCCCTCTGTGCTGTTTCACTGTTACAGAAGAAGCGTTTTCAGATGTGCTAACAGACGATCAGAGGCTCCCTGACCAACAGAAGCTGCAGCACTGAACTCATCAGCACAACAGCCAATGATCATTCTATAAAGTTTTTCTAACTGAAACACAGTACTCTCTTTTCATTCTTTCATCACATCCTTGTTTGTTTTGTCAAAGGTTAAAGTCACAGTTGGTAATGATGAAAAGGAGGTAAGTAAGCTTTATCTGTACAGCACATTCCTCGCAAACTAATTCAAAGTGCTTTAAAGTATCAAACAAATAAACTACGAGAATAAAAGTTAGACTGCAGCATTAGAAATTAATAATTATTTAAAGAAAGGCAGCATCAAAAAAGAAAGGTCTTCAGCCTTGATTTGAAAGAACTGAGAGTTGCTGCACACCTGCAGTTTTCTGGGAGTTTTCACATTTGTTACTCAAGTAGAAGTACAGATACTAGGGTTTGAAAAGACTTCTGTAGAAGCTAAAGTATCAACTCAAGCTTTTTACTCAAGTAAAAGTGTAAAAGTACTGGTTTCAAAATTACTTAAAGTATAAAAGTAAAAGTAATGTAAGGGGGAAAAAATGCCATTAAGGACAAAAGCTTAGCCCACACAGGGGCCTATAGTGCACTAGACTACCCCACCTCAAAAAAAACATTTTTCTAAAGGCCATAATGACTATAATGTTATATTAAAATCATACCTGCAAACTCAGAAGGGCTGAAAAAGGTGACACATTTCTCTCTCTCTCTCTCTCTCTCTCTCTCTCTCTCTCTCTCTCTATATATATATATATATATTTTTAAAAAGGAGCACCTTGTTCAATTGTATTTGTCTGTTCAAAAATATAAAACAATAAAAAGTTGATCTAAAAAAAAAGGGAGCACAGGGTGACATTAAAGAACGGCTTGTGTATTGTAAGGCCACAGGGTCAAAATTAAATGATTTATTAAAAATGTAATAACAATAACTTATAACAATAACTTATTTCAGGCTGAGTCTGTGTTTTCAGACAACAGCAGCTACAGTCTGGTGTTACAATTCTCTCCAGTGAAATACAGACACACTTTTACACCATTTAGTTGTCAGCATTTTAACCGTGTTTACTCCAGCTGCTAGCTAGCGGTAGTGTTGACTAGCGTCCCGTGCCGCGATTTTTCAGTTCCCTCTAACGTCCGTTTTCGTAGCATCAGAGAGAAGCGCAGGCATTTACAGTTTTTTTCAATTGCTAAACGACAGTGGGCACAACTGGAGTCACATGTGCAAAACTCTAACTACAGTCTGCACAGCAGCAGTTCATGTGGACCAAACTCTAGTTCGTTTTTCATTGCTTGAACACAGTTTTCAAAACTCTACACACTTATCCCATGACTTTAACCACAACGTGCACAACACTGTAGATTTACAACACTTTGTTCAAATTCTAACACACTGCTGTCAAAACTGTTAACCACACATTCAAAACAGAATAGATTTCAGTCTGGTGACTATCAAACACTGCTGATTGCAATTTTAGCTGAAAGCCTAGGCAGAGGCCTGTACTACGAAGCAAGATCAACATGGCCTGGATTTCTTTCAGTAATCCGGCTTCACCTAACCTAACAACCACGGTCCCGCATAACCTGTACTACGACGCTGGTTATCAACTAGTTCAGTCAACTCAGGGTTTCCCAATCCAGCGGTGCGCGCGTTCACATAAAAGAGGCGGTGTTTGCACACCACGACCAATCGGAAATATCTACCAGAGCCGCATGTTATATATAAGAAGAGAACATTATAATTCTACATAAATATGAAGAACACAGACACGGTTTTACAGGGAAAACGCAATACAGTCGCTGCTTCCTAAAACAGGAAGGAAAGCTGGCAAAAAAATAAATAAATAGCCGATGCTGTAGATGTTTACAGTTTTTTCCGATTGCTAAACGACAGTGAGCACAACTGGAGTCACATGTGCAAAACTCAAACTACAGTCTGCACTACCAACAGTCACCTGAGCTAAACAGTTCACATCACCTGCAAAACTCATTCAAAGCAACACAACTCTTAACACACGTCTCAAAACAGGCTCAGTGCAGCCACACACTACGCACAAGCCTCACTGAGATAACACACAGTGTCACTCAGAACACACTGAGGGTAAAAACACTAGCGTCAAACACCAATACACAAATTACAAACTTTTTCATCTTTACAGTTTGAACAATTTGAGTGACTTGACACTACTCAACAGTTTATTTAAGGAAAAAATATAGATTGTATAATATACCAATTTTTACATAAGGTAAACAAGAAGGAATGAAAATCAGCAGTTTTCTTCAATATAGTATTTTGTCTCTAGTAATTTATGGAATTACTGGGCAAAAAACTAAAGGTACATACGTAACATTACCAAAGAATAGTGTGACTAATCCTGCCTCTCTCCAGCACCATGTGGCAAGTTTTCTTCATCACATTGGATGTCTGCATCATCTCTAAATACAAATGAATGTGGTGTTTCTGTTGCTTTCACCTCCATTACTTTCTGAAAAACAGTAAGAACACAGTTTTACTATAGTAAAGATATAGTGTTTTTCACTTTTTTTTATAGCTGTGTACATAACATCAGACATCTTACCTGGACATGTTGGTATCTTTGCTCTTTCACCTGTTTCTCTCAAACGGTACAGTGTATAATTGTTTCATTCTTATTTGGTGTTTGTATACAAAAAAAGGCTTTCTGAGCTTTCTCTGTATGAATACCATATATGTTCACTAACTAGTCTAAATCAAGACACCTGAGGCCTGTACTACGAAGCAGGATTTGGCGTTAACGAGCTAACTTCAGGCTCAGCCCAGGATTTTCTGTACTACGAAGGTGGATCAGTTGTTATCGGGTTCAATCGCCATGGTAACTCATGCTGAACACCTAACCTGGTCGGGAGCAGGTTAAGTTGGAGATCAGAGATCAACCGGTGTTAAAGCACCGCCTACTGACCAATCAATAGGTCGATTGATAACGGCATCACTGTTCTTATAGAAGATCAGGCGGAGCTCGGTGCAGAGAGAGAGAGAGAGAGGGGGAGAGAGGGGTGCTCTCATAAAAGCTAAAACATTTACATTTATTTTTTTTTAGAGACCAACAACCCCGTTAACATGGGTATTTTTATGAAATATAGCCTATATATTTTAATGGGAGGGAATTACATATCGGCTTCTTGAGCCGTGTGTCGCCAATGCGCACATCGGTTTGAATTATGTTTTTATATGTTTTATTTGCTCTCACGATCGCTTCCACTGCCAGGGTTGCAACTGAAATTAAAGGCTAAAGCAACGACAGTTTATGGAAGCACAAGTGTAATTATGGTCAGATCTTGGTCCTGACTGATGAGGAAGTGATATTAATAAGCGTTGTGATTTACAGTTTTTTTCGATTGCTAAGCGACAGTAGGCACAACTGGAGTCACATGTGCAAAACTCTAACTACAGTCTCCACAGCAGCAGTTCATGTGGACCAAACTCTAGTTCGTTTTTCATTGCTTGAACACAGTTTTCAAAACTCTACACACTTATCCCATGACTTTAACCACAACGTGCACAACACTGTAGATTTACAACACTTTGTTCAAATGCTAAGACACTGCTGTCAAAACTGTTAACCACACATTCAAAACAGAATAGATTTCAGTCTGGTGACTATCAAACACTGCTGATTGCAATTTTAGCTGAAAGCCTAAGTAGGTGTCTTTTTTTAGACTAGTTAGTGAACATATATGGTATTCATACAGAGAAAGCTCAGAAAGCCTTTTTTTGTATACAAACACCAAATAAGAATGAAACAATGATACACTGTACCGTTTGAGAGAAACAGGTAAAATATCAAAGATACCAACATGTCCAGGTAAGATGTCTGAGGTTATGTACACAGCTATAAAAAAAAGTGAAAAACACTATATCTTTAGTAAATAGTAAAACTGTGTTCTTACTGTTTTTCAGAAAGTAATGGCGGTGAAAGCAATAGAAACACCACATTAATTTTTATTTAGAGATGATGCAGACATCCAATGTGATGAAGAGAACTTGCCACATGATGCTGGAGAGAGGCAGGATTAGTCACACTATTCTTTGGTAATGTTACGTATGTACCTTTAGTTTTTTGTCACCCGGAAATTCCATAAATTACTAGAGACAAAATACTTTATCGAAGAAAACTGCTGATTTTCATTCCTGCTAGTGTTTTTACCCTCAGTGTGTTCTGAGTGACAGTGTGTGTTATCTCAGTGAGGCTTGTGCGTAGTGTTTGGCTGCACTGAGCCTGTTTTGCAGGTGATGTGAACTGTTTAGCTCAGGTGACTGTTGGTAGTGCAGACTGTGGTTTGAGTTTTGCACATGTGACTCCAGTTGTGCCCACTGTCGTTTAGCAATCGGAAAAAACTGTAACACACGTCTCAAAACAGGCTCAGTGCAGCCACACACTACGCACAAGCCTCACTGAGATAACACACACTGGCACTCAGAACACACTGAGGGTAAAAACACTAGCATCAAACACCAATACAGAAATTACAAACTTTTTCATCTTTACAGTTTGAACAATTTGAGTGACTTGACACTACTCAATAGTTTATTTAAGGAAAAGATATAAATTGTATAATATACCAATTTTTACGCAAGGTAAACAAGAAGGAATGAAAATCAGCAGTTTTCTTTACAGTTTTTTTCAGTCGCTAACAAGCATTTGTCCAAACAGTTGTCACATTTTCAAAACTCTAAACACAATTAGCACAGCATCAGTCTTTTTTGGCCATACAATTCACATATTTCATGTCTTTTTCACACAATATGCAGTCAGTGAACACATTTCCACAACGCTTACATTTTCTTAACAGACAAGCTATACCTCCCAACAAAATGATGGATTGTTTGTGTAGTATTTACGAATGTTAACACACAACATCCCACAATAGCAAAAACAATTATCCAAACCTTAGATACAGTATAACAAACATCTGCTTTTGCAATGATATTAGTTCAAAAACAACATATCTCAGCGGGAAAAAAAAAGAAAAGACAATTGAAAAATTGACACGCAGCTGATTTATGTTGGGTAAAGTGGGCCAACCACAACTGATTCCAGTCTGGCTTAGACTCAGTGGCAGGGGTTATTTCTTTCAATTACTATAAAAGAAGGACTTTGAGGAGTTTTTGGAAACAGAAACAGAAAAATACAAACACTGTAATGTCTGGACGAGGAAGAGGAAGAGGAAGAGCAAGGGGCCCAGGGAGAAGAGCAGGCCCAGTGAGAGATGGAGGGAGAGGTGCAGAAGCAGTAAGAGATGCAGAAGGAGATGCAGGTGCAGTGAGAGGAGCAGTGAGAGGAGCAGTGGGAGGAGCAGTGGGAGGAGCAGGGCTGGGGAGAAGAGCAGGCCCAAGGAGAGGGCAAGGTAGAGTTGTAAGAATGCATGGTGGTGGCATTCCAAGGGCTGCAAGAACAGTAGTCAGAAATTCGTGCCACTATCATTGACCAATGTAATCAACCACGGTCTTTCACTAAGAGAGGCTGGTGAAAGAGTGCAACCCAAGTTGAGGCGGTCAACGGTTTCCTCCATTATATGGAGGCAATCTTTCAACAAACCAACAGGTAAGTATTGCATTTTACATGGATTGTTTCTATTCTCACTTGACATGTCAATAAGGTCATACAGTAATGCATATGTTGAATTTCTTTTGTCCCTCTAAAGAATGCAACGTCTTCCACCCTCTGGGGGAAGAGGAAAGCTCCTCAATAATGATCAAGAGCTTGCCATTGTAGAAATGGTTGTTGCAAATAATGCAACAAAACTGAGTGAAATTCAAGCTCGAATTGCGGAGGACCATGAGATATTTAACAATATCGAAAGCATCAGCCTCACAACCATTACGCGGACATTGTCTAAACACAGAGTGCGGATGAAGCAGCTCTACACTGTTCCCTTTGAGAGGAACAGTGAGAGAGTCAAGGAGCTACGACGACAATATGTCCAGGTATAGTGTATATTCAACTCAATGTCCAGTTCTATAAGCTTTGCACTTTGCAAGTAGATATCCTACACAGTAATAGGTTACAGTACAGTATGATATACAATAATGACATGATATACATAAACTTTGTTTCAGAGAGTTATGGAATTGGAGGCCAACCAGGCCCCTCATGAATTCATTTACATAGATGAGGCAGGATTCAATCCATACCATACCATGTGTGCAGCAATGGCAAATGCAGGATTACTCCTTCACAAATGTCAGGTTGGACCCTATAATACCGAGCGCCTCTTCGCCTTTCTCAATGATCTCCACCAGCACCTGGTACCAGAGCAGGATCAGGAGGGTGAAAGCATGAGGACCTTTGTCATTTCCTGGGACAATGTTGCTTTCCACCATTCGCAAGCAATAACAACATGGTTTGAAGACCACCCAAGACTGGTAAGTCTCTTCCTTCCACCCTATTCACCTTTCCTCAACTCCATAGAGGAGTTCTTTTCTGCATGTAGGTGGAAGGTTTATGACCATCAGCCACATGACCAGATGTCCCTCCTTGAAGCCATGGATGCTGGATGCAGGGATATCACAGGTCATGATTGCCAAGGGTGGATCCGACATGCCAAGCGGTTTTATCCCAGGTGCATCGCCTTGGATAATATCAGATGTGATGTTGATGAAAACATGTGGCCTAACCCTGAAGATTGCAGGGATTAGATACAGTCATTTTGTGCTTTTTTGTTCCCCCTTGTTTATCTGGGCTTTTTGCTGTTCTTTTTTTTTACAGAATGCTCTTGTGTTTCATGGATATTTTGTTCACTGTAAGCATTACTGTAAAACTTGTTCTGTTCTATTACTGTATACTGTGTTTCTACTGTACTTCCTTTAGTAAACAGTAAGGGAAAAAAACCTGATTTGCTTTTTACTGAAATGTGTTTGAATGTGAACATCATTGTACATTTGGACATACAGTTCCCAACCAAGACATTTAGTGTAAAAGGTGGATACCTGAAACTTAAGTCTATGCAGTTTTTATAATGTCAACAATAGCCAGTATTTTCTGGTGTACTTTGATTGACTGCATGTACCTTGTGAAGTGAAAACAAGTGTTATTCTTTGACAGAATAATTTCATTTTGTGTCAGATTTCCAGTGTTTTGGTAAAGTCAGTGTGTGCAGAGAAACATGTGTTCTGTCTTGAAATGGAGAGTTATTATATATTTAACAAAATGTGTTTTTGAGAAGAAAATTATCCATTTGGCCAATTGTGTTTTGTAGGTGTCAGTCTGTGTTAAGAGTTTAGAAAAAGTACCCGAAGAATGGGTAAGCGCTTGTTAGCGATTGGAAAAAACTGTAATATAGTATTTTATCTTTAGTAATTTATGGAATTACTGTGCAAAAAAACTAAAGGTACATACGTAACATTACCAAAGAATAGTGTGACTAATCCTGCCTCCCTCCAGCATCATGTGGCAAGTTCTCTTCATCACATTGGATGTCTGCATCATCTCTAAATACAAATGAATATGGTGTTTCTATTGCTTTCACCTCCATTACTTTCTGAAAAACAGTAAGAATGCAGTTTTACTATTGTAAAGATATAGTGTTTTTCACTTTTTTTATAGCTGTGTACATAACCTCAGACATCTTACCTGGACATATGTATCTCTGCTCTTTCACCTGTTTCTCTCAAACGGTACAGTGTATAATTGTTTCATTCTTATTTGGTGTTTGTATACAAAAAAAGGCTTTCTGAGCATTTTCTGTATAAATACCATATATGTTCTAACTAGTCTAAAACTAAAAATTCCAATCAGCAGTGTTTGATAGGCACCAGACTGAAATCTATTCTGTTTTGAATGTGTGGTTAACAGTTTTGACAGCAGTGTGTTAGCATTTGAACAAAGTGCTATAAATCTACAGTGTTGTGCACGTTGTGCACGTTGTGGTTAAAGTCGTGGGATAAGTGTGTAGAGTTTTGAAAACTGTGTTCAAGCAATGAAAAACGAACTAGAGTTTGGTCCACATGAACTGCTGCTGTGGAGACTGTGGTTAGAGTTTTGCACATGTGACTGCAGTTGTGCCCACTGTCGTTTAGCAATTGAAAAAAAACTGTAAAGCAATAGTGTGTAGTTTCTGTCGCCCCCATGAGGAATTCTAAGTAATGACAACAACACAGTCGGCACGTCCACATGATACAAGCCTTCCGTGATCGTGCTTCAGAAGAGGTCATTATCTTCACTCACACTTTGTAGCAGCTCATTTGGCAATGGCTTGAATGTAACGGACGTTCATTAACATCAAAAAGTTACGCACTAAAGCTTTAAGGTGACTTTATAATTGTCTTAATGTGGCCATTGAAATTCAGGTCAGAGTTCATGACTACACCAAGATTTCTGGCTTTGTCCATTGTTTTCAACATTGTCGATTGAAGCTGAGTGCTGACTTTTAATCGTTCCTCTTCGGCTTCCAAAACAACTACCTCCATTTTTTTCCCTCATTTAATTTAAGAAAGTTCTGGCACATTCAATTGTTGATTTTTTCCAATGCACTTACTTAGTTTTTGTAGTGGAATAAATGGAAATTTTTGTGTCATCCGCATAACTTTGGTAACTTATTTTGTTGTTTTCCATACTCTGAGCCAGTGTAATCATGTAGATGTTAAACAGAAGAGGCCCCAGAATAGAGCCTTGGGGAACTCTGCATGTCATTTTTGTCCACTCAGATGGGTCATTACCATAGACTACAGTCTATAGTCATTACCTATAGACACAAAGTAGTGCCTATTCTTTAAGTAGGATTCAAAAAAGTCCAACCAGAAAGTCCAACCCAGTTTTCCAATCTGTCTAGTTCATCTTTACAATTTCAATAATTTGTGTGACTTCACACTAATCAATATTTTTTTTTAAGAAAAGAGTGAAATTCTTCCACATGATATTTTATTATTTTATAACATACCAGTTTTTAAGATAAACAAGAAGGAATGAAAACCAGCAGTTTGCCTCAATATATATATTTTTATTTTGTCTGTAGTAATTTACGTAATACTAGAATAAAATTACAAACTAAAGGTATGTAATAGTAACAAAGAATTGTGGGGCTAATTCAGCCTCTCTGCAGCATCAGGCCACAAGTTTTCATCATCACATTGAATGTCCTGGCTTGCCATTCAGCTGCATCATCTATAAATACAAATGGATATGGTGTTTCCATTGCTTCTACCTCCATTACTTTCAAAAAGTGTGCAGTTTTCTTATAGTAAAGGTAGTGTTTTTTTAATTTTTTTATAGTGTGATTGTAACCTTAGACATCCTACCTGGACATATTGGTATCTTTGCTCTTTTACCTGTTCACTGTTTCTGTCGAACGGTACAGTGAATAAGTGCTTCCTTCTTATTTGGTATTTGTTTGTTTACCGAAAAAGCATTCTGAGCTTTCCCTATATACATACAGCATATGTTCACTAACTAGCCTAAAGCAAGACACTAGGCTTTGAGCTTAAATTGCAATCAGCAGTGTTTGGAATGCACAGGGCTGAAATGCATTTTGTTTTGAATGTGTGGTTAACATTTTTGGCAGGAGTGTGTTAGCATTTAAACAAAGTGCTGTTAATCCACAGTGTTGTGTAGAGATTTGAAAACTGTGTTCAAGCTGTGAAAAACAAACTATTGTTTGGTGCACATGAACTGCTGTTGTGCAGACTGTGGTTAGAGTTTTGCACATGCAGCTCGAGTTGTGCCCACTGTCGTTTAGCAATCGAAAGAAAAAATAATGTCAGAGAAGAAAGACTGCCTTGCATTCCTCATTATAAATGCGAAGTCTCTCTTTATAGATGTCATAATGGACCTGGAGATTTGTTTTTCACCACCTGCGTTCAGCTTTTTGACACTCTTTTCCTGTTCCTACCAGTGTGGCATTTCTCCATGGAGATCTTTTCTTACCAGAGAGACAGCTTTCACCTTAGTGGGATCAATGGCATCAATAGCATTTGTAATTTTAGAATTGAAATGCTCAAATGCTCATTGAATGAGACCCAAGAGAGGGCAGGTGTGGAGGAGAAAAGCTGAATAAATGTTTCACTTGTGTTCTCAGTGAAATACCGTTTTCTGATTATCTCTGTTTGAACACTTGTGTGCACAGAGATAGTGTGGTTAAAACACACACAGGAATGATCAGAGAGAGCAACATCAGTCACCATAACCTTGGACATAGTCAGACCCTTGGAGATAATTAAATCCAGAGTGTGACCCTTATTGTGTGTGGGCTCCATCACATGCTGAGTCAGTCCAAAAACACAACACAGCTTTTTAGTCCCTATTATTTAGCCTAAATAATAACAGTAAGTCAATTCAACATTTAGACACTATGGACACGCACACACACTTTAATTTTTCAATTAAATGTATTAATTAATTATTTTACTATAGTTTTTGAGAAAATTAAAGGCAAAGTCACATCAAAATAAAGTACATTCTAAAATATTGTCATATGAATCTGTAGCCTACATTTAAACCTGACCGGTTCCTACTTAAATATATGTAGGCTACAGTCGAACAAGGGAGTACCAACTGGGAATTTTAGATGTAGATAGATAGATAGATAGATAGATAGATAGATAGATAGATAGATAGATAGATAGATAGATAGATAGATAGATAGATAAGGCTAATGCCCTAAGTAATTTAGTAAGTTGTCTAAATTAAATGGATGGCCTATAGAGAAGGCCTATTGTAGAGACAATTATGCAATTATATGTGTTTTTGTATTTACTGGGTCCCTATGGAGTATTTTAGAGTGAAGGAGGATAGTATTTTGTAAGAACTATGTATCTAACAGGGGTATAGAGGAAAGGAAAAATGAGCTATAGCCTATTTGTAGCCTACTGGGTACTTACACATTCTATTTAATTTGGGATGTCATGGGTGTATATATCTTAACGAACACTGGTCACTCAATTAAAATGAGTCTTAAAGATGTTATTGTTTATTTTGAAAGCAATGTTCATTCATTTTATTTCATGATAGTCTACATCTCATGATTTGGACTTGGTTAATTTAATATAACGTTACACAAATTTGAATTTGCCAAGTCTTCCTTTTTAAAAGAAATGTGATAGATTTTTTTTTATTTAATGCAGTCTCTGGGACATGTTCATAATAAAAAAAGTGTAGCTATTTAACATACATCATTGTAACCATTTATTTGGTGTAGACTATACACCGAATTATATAGGTACTCTACAGTGTAGAGTAATTTACAGTAATTTTAAAATGCTGTCTATATTTTAATTTATTTTTTCTCCTTATTGTTTATGCCTTTCTGGATGTTGTGTGAAATCTATGATGTCTGACTTTTACGGATGAGGATTAGGGCCACATGAGAAAAAAGTCAGAATTCTGAGAATAAAGTAAACTCTGAATTCAGACTTTTTTTCCTCAGAATTTTAACTTTAAACTTAGAACTCAAATAAATTTCCCACATGTGGCCCTAATGCTCTTCTATAGATTTTGTACAATTTTATTATTAAAATAAAAAGTCCGGGGTACTTAGGAAGAAGAACACTAGATGGCGGTACCGTTATAATTACATAAAATATGGGCGCCATAGCCTGCTCTGACGCAAGACGAACTTCCTATCTCCCCTGTCTCTCCAAAAATGGCGGACGCGTGTGGCCAAATATTGCTGGGATCAGGGCTCACCGTCCTCTCCCACCCTCTGATGTACATTAAAGTCCTGATCCAGGTAAGGGGAAAAGTGTTTGTGCGGCCGCTGGGAAGATGTCAGTGGCCCAGGAGCTGCTTTGGTCACTGTTAGGACATGTAAATACAGCGTAACTTAACGTTAGGTAACGTTAGCAGCCTGAAGAGGCAACTGTCAAACTCCACTTACTTTAATGTTGCCTCACTTATTAGTAGATTCATGTTTAGTGTAGAACATGACTTGAGCCCTTTCGCAAATCACTATCATGGACTCTTTAATTAAACATGCATCTAATACACATAGCAGCAAATGTTCCGAAAACAACATCAACTACACGGTCGGTCTGCTGTCCCTATGACCTTCTGTTTGAAAATACTCTGTAGCAGGCGGAAGTGAGTGTGTGAACCAAATTTTAAAGTTAATACTGTACTGCTGGTGTGTAGTTCTGCTTCGTTAATGTTTTGTATGGATAATTTACAATAACACTTTATCGCTCTGTGACATATTCCCAGATACATAGCTAGCTAGCTAATCATGTTTTTAAACAAGCTATTGGGTTGCCTTACATCGAACTGCTAGAGATAACCGCTAACGTTAGGTGGGTTAACATTAGCCGACCAGCTCTGTTCTCATATCTAGCAAGCTAGCTAACGTTATCCACTTTTGCTGCATATTCGAACTTTTCCCGAATTGCAAAAGATATTTCCATTGCTGAAAGACTCCCACACATTGGCTTTGTTGACCTGTATAACATTAAAAGGTCAGGTACGAGCAACCATGTCTTGGCTTTAACATTCTGGATATTCAGTTAGTTTTACAGCACACGCCACTCTTATGTAGCTAGCTAACTGTCGTTATGTATCTTGAACAACACATTAAGAACACAAATGACTGCGTTTCGAGCACATTGTTCGGGGAGCTGTGTCATTTACTGAACGGTGTCCTTTGGCCCACTAAAATAGCTTGTAAGCTAACACTAGCCGTTGCTAATTAGCTAAAGTCAACGTTACAGCAAATACACATCTTTTTAGCTTTACTATCAAAGTTGTTTTTAAAGATAAACTGGTTGGTAAAATATGCAACTGGCTGATACTGTTGCTTCACTCATTAGCCAAAAAACAAGTGGCTGGTAAAATTTGTATATTAACTAGCCATTTGGCTGTGGGATGATAAGGTTAATTTTGAACCCTGAAGATAAAATAAGTAACTTAGCCCACATAGAAACTTTTGTGAAGACTAAACATTGAGGCAAAAATTGCAACATTAAATGTGTCAAATAGAAACCAGGAAGTGTGGGAGAGCCACACAAAAGAAGTGTGGGTGAGCCAGTTTGTGCTGCTGAGACATAATGAAAGTGAACGCAGTTCCAGGGAATATTGCTTCTTATCACGTTTTGTTATTCTTTTGTGTGTTAGGTAGGACATGAGCCGCTCCCTCCCACCCTGGGCAGGAACCTGTTTGGCAGACAAGTTCACCAGCTGCCTGGACTCTTTGCTTATGGTGAGTCTGACTGTCCACATTAAGCCCTGTTCAGAAACGGAATCTGTTAAACTTATTACAGTGCTCTTAGTCTCGCATTGCCTAGTTTATATCCACGACGTTCCACTTCTGGGATTGCTCCGTTACCGATGAAAATTCCACCGGATTTCACTTATTTAGGCTGGATATCCATCGCCTTGGTCTTCCTTTGTGTTGACATTTTAAACTCCGGTGGATTTATGAGGACTATGGATAACCACTCCTCAGATCTCTGTAGGGTAAACCCAGACGGCTTACAAGACTGATCTGTCCAATCTTGAGTTTTCTGTTGCACGACTAAAACAACTTTTGAAAGTGCAAATGTTCCACCAAAACATGTTCCTTCCTGAGGCTATTTTGCAGAAGCCCATTGCTGTCTGGATCTTAGTA